>SNQJ01S0058706.1:28215-42954 GCA_010110895.2 Picea sitchensis | reverse complement strand
TTGTTGTTGAGAAAATAAATATATGCTGTGAAATCATTATCTCCGTTTAGAAAATGAATTGTTTATGAAATTAAATTAATCCTTAGAATGATATGGGCATTACATTATCACTATTGGGCCACTATTTAGTTATTTGCAATCTAAATTTTAGAATCGGTATGGTCCTTGTAAAATTTAATTCCAATCCTAATTTTAGAAATTTGTATGGTCGTTGAAATAATTGATTGCAGTTCCTGAGTATGAATGTCGCTATGGTCATTGTATTTTAGTCTATAATAAAAAAAATTAAGTTTTAGGGTCGTGAGAGAATTTCTAGTTTCATGTATATATATGGTTCCTTGTCATTTTATTATAGAAGTTCATGTTGATATAACTAGAATATATTGTGTTAGTTGAGGAATTTGGGGTAGATAACATAACAATTCAAGATTTTTAGATTTGTGTAAACTATATTTTATTGAGTTGACCTCTCATAGTTCTAATAAAAGTTGAGTAATGTTAACGATTTAGTTTTCATTTTAAATATTTGGTATGGGAGTATATACCTCCATGTTCCTCAGAACAATAGCCCATCCTAAGACCTTAAATAGTCAAAATCGATCGGATGAATCCTAGTTTTGAGCATTGATTATGTGTCTTGGAGGTCCTAACCTTGTAGGGTAGGCTGGACAGATAGACACCTTGGTTATCTTGAGGCGATGTGTTTGATTTATTAGTATGTTGATGCTTTAATTGATTCTTGCTATTCAATGATGTAGATTAGAATAGAAAGGGTAAATATTGAAGTGTGTTAAGTTGCATATCACTAGTTCTAATTGTTGATGTTAAAATAAAAATTACTATTGTACTCAATTACATTGATGTTGTAACGGAGGGGTGTTACAATTATACCTCATGGCACGCTTTATGAGAAAACATATTTATCCTTTTCTTAGAACACAAATTGATACATCCATACGAACTCAAAATACATATCCTCTCTTGGAAAGTATCCCACCTCGGGATTTGTTCATACCTAGGAATGTTTGTTATATTGATGTTTGTGCCCAATATATTAGCTCGGGCATCCCAAACCGTGATCCGTGCATTTGGAAACTTAATTACTAGATTTAGTGGCATCTTGTTAAATGTGGGTGGTTTGGCCTAAAGGTTAAATTGTCGGCTAAAATGGTGGAGGTCAAGGGTTCTATTACCCGTGACCCTTGGCATATTATTTGGTGGTTAAAGTTTTAATTATATATATAGTATACTCCCACGTGAATATTTTGTGGTTATTTGCGGCATATAACCATACATTATGGTTTTAAACCCGTCACAATGTTAAAATCCTCTGCGAACAGTTGTGGGTTACATTATATAAATAAATACCAAGAGCCAAGGGTTGAGGGCTTACGCCCTCATCCCTTTGGCCGCCCATTTAAACTTTATTAAAAATTTTAATATAATGTTTTCCATATGTATGTTAAGATCTAAAGTATGGTGTGTTGGTTTTTAGGTCTATGTTAAGTCTTGGGAGGCTATAGAGGTCACAGGTTCGACCCCCATTGACTCCATAACTTTAACATACACTAACCAATATTGGTCAATGGGAGGCTGCCACATAACAATCTCTCATTGGATGACCTTGGAACTTGTGTGCCACTTATCAACCTATAATTTGTCCACCTGGATTGTACCTTTTCCATTCATCTACCAATAATCATGTGCCATGTGTCATCCTTGTAGTGGTGACACGTGTCACTCTTGTTTCCCATGTGTAATTTGACCTTTGACCTAGTTTACTGGAATTTTGACCTTTCATAGTTTTTTTATACAAAATCCATTTTACTTGTCATTTGCACCATTGGAAAGATGACAAAATGCTCTACGCATTGATGCCATTTTTGGAATTATTTTAGACACTTGAATTTATATCTTCTATGGATTCCCTCGGACTTATGTGATCATTCATAATCCTCCTAAACCTCTATGAGAATTCTTTATATCCTCTTGGATCACAACTTTGCATTGAATAACTTTTGTACCTCCAAAAGTATAGATTTTCAAAAACTTAGTGATAATAATTCACTCTTCCATCTTGCTGACTCTTTTGTAATTTAGTCTTCATCTTGGGACTTCGATATTAGGTACTAGATTAGTGTACTTTTGTCTTCTTATATATAATATATATCTGACTTTGGCCTCTAATAGTGTCACTAATAGCCCTGGTTCTGGCTCATAGATTCCCTGACAACAAAAGTCATATTCACTAAATCACTTCAATACATGTATCATGTATTCAACATCCAATCCCATCTCCTTCTTCTAAATATAGTCCATCTCAACCAATATGAAACGAAGTTGAATGTCCATCTATGCCTTTCCCATTTGGAATATATGTTCTTGTACTATTTATGTATCTATAGGAGTCCATCAATGAATACTTTGCCCATTGTCTCTCCTGCCTTCAAGAATAAGTATGATTGTATTGTTATTATCTGTACATGACTTGCTTGCTTCTGTTCAAGGTATGCATTCACAAAAATATGGCATAGTATTTTAAAAATATGCTTATAGCCTGCAACTTTATGCCTCTCATTTCTGATGAGGATCACTTTTCCTTTACTAACTCTATAAAGTTTTTCACCACTTCGATGCTCTTCCCTCTTCTGATCTACATGTTCCAATTGCATTCATCCTTTTGTTCTTTATCTTTTAGTGCTTCATAATCAAGAATGTTTTCTTAGAAAATTCAAACCATATGTATCCCTTTGGATGATGACAAGACAATATAAATGTCCATACTTTTTTCTAAAGTCTTAGAAATATTTACAACAATATTCCTCTCACAGTAAGATAACATGTATAAGTGTCTATCTAGAAATATCCTTAATGAGAATAGTCTTACTCTATAACCAAGTGTAAAGTGGTTATATAGAAATATCTCTAATGATATTCCTCTCACTCTTTACAATATATAAGTTGGCAATATCGAAACTCTCTTACAAAATTCCTCTCACTCATACAAGGTGGAAATATATAAATTTTACAAAGTCCCTCTCACTCTTATAATTTACAATGATTTGATTACAAGCCTTCAAATATACTTTAGGAGATATATACATATGCATATTACATTTATAAATATACATATTTAATTTTTTTTAAATATGGTTTAGTTATGGCCTCATTCTCTCCATTATACTAGGAGGAGTCTCACAACTTTTGACCTCTAGTAATGTATTTCATGCTGATGTTGAATATGAAATTGAATTTGATGCAGAATTTGATGCTGAATCCAAGTAACCATTGGACCAAACTATCGGTCTTCCCAGTAACCTGAATAACCTCTCCTTGCGAATACCAAGAACTATTTCAATGTCTGGAGTATCTTCCCATAAATACACAAGTACATGTCCATCCTAAAATGTAGCTACATAACCATCATCCTCAAATGCCTCAATTGAGAGTAGGTTTACTTTTAGGTCTGTAACATACAAAACATATTTTATTCCCATAAATCCTCTTGACTCGAGCTATAATATTACATATCCATACTCTCTTATTTCTTATCTGGTGTTGGTTCTAGATCCCACATAGAAATATATATCGGATTATGAGAATTTAGAAATATTGATCTCATCATAGTCATGTGGTGAGATGAGCCACTCTCCATGAACCATTCTTCATTGTCTTCATATATCACATTTCCAAGACCAACCATCAAGAAGTATTATTTCCCAAGCATTTCAATAATACCATTAACGTTATTTGGAGTTGTTTCTTTTCTTCTTACAAGTGTATTTACATATTTCCTTTTCTTATTCGAACATAAGTATGTGTAAAGTGTTCAACACTTCTAAATATGGTGTCCACTCTTACCACAATAAGAGCAGAGTGTCTTATTCCATGATCCATTCTTATCATTCCTCCTTTTTATCCAACTTGATAAATTATCTTCCTTCTTCTTGGATGGATTTTCTTGCACAGACTGTCTTCTTCGACACTTCTCCACATCATGGTTTCTAGTTCCATAGGAAGCACATGGATAACTAGAACATTAACCCATGGGAAAAAAATTCATTCCTTCTCCTATAGCATGCACATATTTCCCTGGACATTCCTTACACATATTACTCTTCTATGGACTGGAAGGTGTGGAAAATTTATTATGTAGGACTTCTTCATATGAAGTTTTTTTTTCTTCAACTACCCTTGAGAATTATCCATCTTGATGGGAAAAAGAATAAAATGAAGAACTTTCTTTCTTGAACATGTTTTTTGAGGGAGACAATTTCTCGTGCAGTGGATACTTTACATTCTCTACTTGTCCAACTTCATTGATTGATGGTGCCGATATGTGAAAATTTATTTCTAATTCATGAAAAATACTCATGTGAAAATCATCATGAAATAACAATCGATCTTGCCGCCTTTTCTTTTCTTCCACAAGAGATTGCAACTTCATTCTTAGCTCATAATTCTCTCTATGGATTTGTTTATTAATGTTCTTTTTCAACCTCAATTTAATGACAATGTTACTCATGTTGAATTCTTGATAATATCCTTCAAGATATTCAACAATTGAACTCTTGGATCTCATCACATAAAAAACTTGCAACTCACACCAAAACTAGCTCTGTTTCCACTTGACCTATAAATCCTTAGACACCACTTATTTCTTTAAGTATATGCATGCAATATGTAACTTGATATGGAATAATTTACTTCTCGTATTGAGGTGGTTTTCAGAATTATGATGATGTGCTTCTTTACCCAAAAACACATAAATTGATGATTAGTTTGTTTGATAGTGAGATGACACTGCACAAAATAAAAAAACTCGAATTACATATAGATAACCAACTTTTGTCTCATCTTTAAGTTCCCTTCAATCCAATGAAAATTTCTTTCTCCATCTCAAATATCAACATGACATGTAAAATGACTCATGTATGTGAATTTAATCGACTCTCTTTAATTCCAATACTCCAAACAAGAAAACAAGTTCACCATTGAAATCCTTGCGAAATTCTGAGAAATTTGACTATAACGTCAAAAAAATTCCAAACTGGCTTACTTTCACCCTCTCTTACACATAAAACAATGCATTAAATGCTCATTAATGCAAAATTTAGATAATAATGTTACAAATGACCTCAAATCACTAAATAGACCTCAAATTCATGATTGTTGAAAAAAATCATGAACAATGAGTATAGTGTTTCCTAGGTGATACCATTATAACTCATGACATGCTTTACAAGACAACATATTTAGCCTCTTCTTGGCACAAAAATAGAGACATTTGTATGACATCAAAATGCACACCTTGTCTTGGAAACTGTTACACCTCGGGATTCATGTAAACCTGGGAATGTGTTCTATCTCGGGAGTCATGCCTAATATATAGGCTCAAGCCTCCCAAACTTTCGTTCGCACATTTGGAAACTTAATTACTAGATCTAGTGGAATCCCATTAAATGTGGGTGGTTTGACCTAATGGTTAAACCGTTGAATAAAATGGTAGAGTTTGCGGGTTTTATTCCCCATGGCCCTTGGCATAATTGTTGGTGGTTCAATTTTTAATTATATATATAGTATACTCCCGCACAAACATTTGGTGGTTATGTATGGAATATAACCATATATTATGGTTTTAGACACATTGTAATAATAAAATCCTCAACAAACAAGGTGGGTTACATTGTATACATAAATACCAAGAACAATGGGTCGAGGGTTTAGGCCCTTGGCCCTTTAGACACCCATTTAAACTTTATTACAACTTAAAATATTTTTTTTCCATATGTAGGTTAAGACCTAAAGTATGGTGCATTGGTAGTGGGGGTTATGTTAAGTATTCATAGGTTATCGAGGTAATGGGTTTAACCCCTATTGAATACATAATTTTAAAATTCACTAACCAACGTTAGCTAATGGGAGTTTTCCACATTGCAGCCTCTCATTGTCTAACCTTTCCACTTGTCAATATGTCATTGGAGAACTTGTGCACCAATTTTCAACCTATAATTCATCCACCTAGATTGTACCTTGCCCAATGAGCTATCAGTAATCACGTGCCATGTTTCACCCTTGCAGTGGTGACATATGTCACTCTTTTTACCCTTCTGTACTTTGACATTTGAGCTAGTTGACTGTAACTTTGACCTTTCAAAAATTTTCCATACGAATTTCGTTCGACTTGCCATTTGCATTGTTGAAAATATGATGATGATATATATGCATTGATGTTATTTTCAAGACAATTTGAGACACTTTAATTTTAATATTTTATGGATCCCCTAGGAATTGTGTAAGCATTTTGTATCCTCCTTGATCTTTGTGAGCATTCCTTAGATCCTCCTAGATCATAGACTTACTATCAGAAACATGTCGAGGACGAGTCTGTAATTTTTGGGCAAGTACCCACTTTGGCATATTTCTTTGATGCCCTGAAGGAACAATATTACCCTGTTGAAATTTATGATAAGAAGTACATGAGATGGACCACATTGCACCAAGAGAGGGTGCAAATAGTGACGGAGGTCACCAATAATTTCCATACCTTATGCACCAAGCTAGGTATCAAATATTTTGAGTGGAATATGGTCCTAAAATACCGTGGGGATTTGTATAGGTACATCCAAATGGAAACCAAGTTTTTGGACATTTCATCATTGGGAGTCACTTATTGATATGTTTTCAAAATAGAGCAAATTTTCAATAAGCATAAAAAGAGGTACTTCAGGTCTGCAAATAAAAAACAACCAAAGTATGGTAAGGGTGTCCCTAACTTGTAGGAAAAAATACATACAAAGGATAGACAACTCCAGGATAACCATCCCAAGATACCAACAAATAAGGGTAATGGGAATTTGAAGGACACTGGAAAATGGTGCAAGTTTCAAAAAATACCTTGGCACAATACTGATATATTTCACTCCAAATAGTCATTGTTGTCTAGGAAGAAATACCCAGGGTCATTTGATGACTCAGACTCTGATTCAGAAATAGAAAAGGGAATACAGATCATTGATGCATAACCCAGTGTCACCATCACTACCACAAAAATCTATCTAGAAGAGCCATAGGAGCCTAAAGGTGGGGAACACCTTTTCCACTCACATATGTGGGTGAAGGGAATCCCACTCAATTTCATTTTTGAAATTGGTAGAAAAAATAAATTGATCTCATCATAGGTTTTAAATAGGTTTAACTTGACAATGGCACTGCATCCTCATCCATACACCATCAGTTTTCTCTGCTAGGGATGGGACATTTGTTTCAACCAACAATGTCATATGCACTATAACATCAAAACCTTCAAAGACGAGGCATATTGTGATGTTTTCCCCCTTGAAGTTTGTGATTTTTTATAGGAAAACTATATATGTGGAAGTGTCATGTTGTTTATGAATCTAGGCCATGTAGTTTCATTATTAATTTTGGAGATCAACTCTACATGATACCAAAGGCAGTCCAAAACAATGCAGTCTCTTTGATATCCATGAAATAGTGCAGAAAGGTGGTCTCTTAGACTGGGATATTTGTGCTCTGTATGGTTCAATGAAAAGGTGAACAAAAGGTCTTTTCAACCACCAAAACCTATGCATGGGGACTCTCTTCCCAACAACAATAGGTGGATGAAATAGTAGAGGAGTACAAATACATATTCACCTCACCTACTAGGGTACCTGTGCACTGTCAGGTAAATCACTCCATTGATCTAACACCTGGTTATCCTCTTCCTAATGGCCATGCATAAAATAATTATGTTTTGGAGAATGAAGAAATCAAATGGCAGATCCAAGAGATAATTCAGAAGGGCCACATCAGAAAAATCTCCTAACCTTGAAGGAAACCAATTGTTCTGGTATAAAAAAATGGCATGACATGGTGACTTTATATTGATTACAGATGCCTTCACAATATCACAGTCAACAACCGATATCCAATTCCCCAAATTGATGATCTTCTCGGTCATCTCAAAGGAGACAAGTTTTTCAGTAATATTGATCCAAATTTTTCAGTAAGATTGATTTGAAGTCATGCTACCACCACGTGTCGATTGAGCAAATTGATGTGTGGAAGACAAAACTAAAGTGTCAATTGGTCATGCCTTTCGACTTGAATAATGCCCCAGACACTTTCATGTGGATGATTGATGATATATTACGGCCATTCAAAAACTCCTTTGTGGTTGTATATTTGGATGACATCCTCATCTTCAACAAAAATTGGGAGGAACATTTGGAGCATATTCAAGAGGTATTGGACACCCTTCAAAAACACAAGTTATATGCCAATTTAGAGAAGTATTCCTTTGACATGAAGATAATTTTTTATTTGTGATACCTTGTCGATGAACAAGGTTTACATGTGGATCTAGCCAAGATCCAAGTCATCCGTGATTGGTCGAACCCAAAAAAAATGACCAAGCTCTACAACTTCTTAGACCTCACCAACTTCTATCATATGTTTTTGTTGGTGTTTTCTCATATTTCTTGGGCCCTAATATAGGTGACAAAGGGTGACGCAAAGTCTTATTTTGTGTGGTCCATGCCCCAATAGAAATAATTTAAGGATTTGAAGTTCACCCTCTACTTAGCACTAGTCCTCATTCTGCCAGACCTACAACAATCATTTGAGATTGAGACAAATGCTTCATATTTTTCTATCGGTGTAGTCCTCACTCAACATGGGAATTTGGTAGCCTATCAGAGTGAAACTCTACCTGATTTTGTTCATAGATACCCCATATATGACAAAGATATGTACTCCATTGTGTTGGAATGTTGATAATGGAAGCATTACATTCTAGGTAAGGAAAAAATCATCCACATTGATCACAAGCCTTTATAATTCATGCATACACAAGGAAAATTATAGAATTACCGCCATTATAAGGGGTCCATGTGCCTCCAACAATTCCACTTGAATATCAAGTACACCAAGGATAGCACCAACCATGTCACATATTTCCTCAGTCGACCCCCAATGGCTTCACTAACCACAACTCTGAACTCTTGTGGTCATGAAACATATGGATGGCCATAATTATACATTAATGAATCTGACTTGTGTACTTCCTATCAGACATTGAGCATAGGAAAAACATTTCCCTACTTTTATCTTCAGGACAGATTTATATGCCATCTAATACATCTTTGTGTTCCTTTAAGCGAGCATTCTAGAATGATCTTGGAAGCTCATTACATCTGGGAAACAAGAAATTTTGGTGTAGAAAATATAGTGGAAGTACCAAAAAATTATTTTTACTATATGAAGATTCGACAAGATGTTTGCAAGTACATCAGAGCCTACACTTCCTGCGCCATTGTCAAGTTCGCCATCAAGAAATAGGGGTTATACACCCCTGTTCCTACTATGTATATGGATTGGGAGTCCATATACATGGACTACATGTCCATTTTATCTTCAACCAAGCATGGGAATTATTGTGTCTTCAAGTTCATTGATCAATTCCCTAAGATGGAAATTTTGGCACCTTGTGTGAAGAGCATCATAGCCGAGGTGACCACCAAGCTCTTCTTCACACATGTTTGGGTTTATTTTGGGCTCCCAATTTTTTTTATCTCTGATTTAGAAAGTAGGTTCCTAATCACTTTCTGGCCCATCCTATGGTCTATCATGGACAATAAGATGACCAAATTGACTACCTTCCACCAACAGACTTATGGACTATTAGAGAAAATAGGACCGCAAAGAAATATAATAAAACAAATGTGGAAATAAAACACATAAGATACATAATACAATAGAGACACATATATATGTGGTTCACCCAGTGTGGGATACGTCCACCAGATAAATTTCTAGGTCCTTCCTTATTATTATCCAATAAAATGAAGGGATACAACCTACAACACACTCGATGTAAATCCCTCTTCTTTCTCTCATAATACAATATTCAAAATAATACATACATGTAATACAATTCCCTCATGAAAGAGGCTTGAGCTTCTATTGTAATATTTGTGACCTTATAATAAACGATACATATTGACTACGAAATTACAATATTTTACAAGGTAATTTTTTCCAATATTACTCTTCGGGGGTGCTTCCCCCGAATCCCCCACCAGCGGGGGGATACAAAAAAAAAAAATTCCCCCCTGGACCCCTTGGAAACATTTTTGGGGGGTAAATTCCCCCCACACCCCCCATTAGGGAATGGGATCCAAGCATGACTGAAAGAACCCTCTAAATCAGGAAGATAATTAGGCTCCACAACCAATAATGGGAAAACAAAGGTAGTCAACAAGATTAGTGTTCATATACCTAGGAGGTATAATTCAAAACATCGATGCACATGGGATGAAATCCTTCCTTATGTTCAATATAACTATAACATATCCCTCCATAACTCTATTGGATACAACCCTTTTCAGGTGTTCTTGGGGCTCCAACCATTGGCCCCCATTGATGTATCTCTACCCATTGTAGCCACATAGGAAGAGTCATCCCATGCTTGAACAAAGGCTGATAGGGAAACAATTTTTTTTTATCACATCCAGAACATCCAACAATAAATTCATGATATTTTGCAGAAATAAAATGATAAGTATAAGAATCACCACGATAAACATCAGGTACAACACAAATTTCAGGTGGGAGATAAGTTTTCGTTTCATTTGAAAAAGTATCACATCACTGGACCCCATAAGAAGCTATGACCACTATGATATGATCCTTACACCATCACCAAGGATGTGGGTGATAATTATTTTGAATCAAGTATTTAATGTGGAACTGCTCCAACCATTTTTTTGAGATCTCTTGGACACATCATATGCGGCTGAGCAGTTGGCTCCTACAAAACTCATTCTTTTATACATCTAAATAGGTGAAATTTGATTGGATCACTGTTACACATTATTTTCATCATCCCTATGATCGTTAATGATGTAATCCTATTTGTAGTCTTCAGAGGGGTGAGTTTCCTGAGTTCCTGAAGAA
Organism: Picea sitchensis; assembly: GCA_010110895.2. NCBI lineage: Eukaryota > Viridiplantae > Streptophyta > Pinopsida > Pinales > Pinaceae > Picea > Picea sitchensis. Next base: position 31,992 of record SNQJ01S0058706.1, on the reverse strand, counting down.
AGAAGGGAGAAGAACTTTTCCTGAGAAAAGAAGTTGCATTTTCCTTTGTAAAAACCCTATAAAAAAGGAAGTTCGCAGGATGCATTATAGGTAGGGTGTGAGAATGCCTAATTATCAAAGGATTCATCATAGATAGGTCACGAGGAGTTCACAGTATGCTCTATATGTAGGGTGCGAGAACACTTACACATGGGAAAAACGAGCGTTTTCTCGAATCTTCTAGAAGGAGAAACTTCCACGGTGAGGTGCCATCCGAATGGTTTGGATATTACTCACTTTCATGATTTAGTGGGATCATCCTAACCTTCTCACCTTATCCTCTTCATCTTATGAAAGTAGAGGAGCTCTCATGGAGAAGGGCTAAGTTGGATTTGGCTTGGAATTATTAGCTCGATTGGAGTGTCTTTGAGTTTTGCCTTTGTCAAGATAGATTGTGAATATTATCATATCTGTGCTCTTAGAATTCTTGGAATGGAAGTGTGTGGGGAACAAAGGATAGTTGGAAGGGACCTTACGACATCAAGGCCATGGTTGTAATATCTCTTTCACATTTAATATGATACAGTAATATGATTCTTTCCTATAAATCTTGTTGTGTTTTATTGTATGATTCCTTTATCACATACATAGGTTTATATTGAGTTCATGCTATTATTATCACTTTGGTTGGTTGCGTTCTTTTGCAGGTTCATTGTTGTATGAGCATTGAAATGGAGCTAGGATGGCGATGGTGAGAGGAAGTGACATTTAAACAGTATGTTACCTATCTCTCTTTAGTTAGTAAATTCAATATTTAAAAATTAAGGAAAGCGTCATGTTCTAGTGTGTTTTGTTCTAGATCTAGGTGGGTCTAGGGAGATCAATTAGTGTCCGCACCTACCGATTTATCTGATAACAAAATTGGCGACCATATTGGGGAATGGATTGTTTCCTATTTATTCTAGTTTCCCTTCCTTTGATTGCTTGTTTTCTAGTTTCTGAGTCTGTGGGACATCCATCCAGACTCTCTGGATCTAGAGGTTCACTTAGATTCCCTTTCCTTTTTCAAAATTTTCTTTGATTACAGACATTCTCGCACTGTACCTCTCTACGACCTGTGAAAACCATTGTATTTTGCACCCTATTGTTAGATCCAGTGGAAACTTCTCGCACCCTACCAGTGTATAGCCTGCAAGAATACCTAATTCTCACACTGTACTCTACTGCTAGGTTGTGAACTTGTTTATAAACTTTTTTGGATTGGGTCTTGTCATCTTTTGATGACCTAGTTTTGCTTTGATCAACTGGATTGAGCTTTTGGAGCCTATATTGATCTGTTTACATTCTGCTTGACATTCTTTGAGCTACTTTTAGCCACATTATATTTGTTTGGTTTTGAAGGATTAGTCTGTTTCTTTGAGTGTCTTTCAATTACAAAGTGTGTGTTTTATTTAGAATTGTTTAGGGAAAGATCAGATTTCTTCTGAATAGTTCGCTTTAAAAGAAAAATTTTAGTTTGGGTTTCTTTGTTTTAAGAAAGTTCATTATTTCTTGCTTTATATTAGATTGGGGGCATCCTTGCATTTGAAGTAGCGAAATTTCATGATTCTTGGCATTTTTTGGTCTTAAATTATGAATCATGCATTGGTGTAGAGTACCTTTTTCTCATTTCTTGAGAATCTTTATATTGATGAGTTTAATAAATTTTGGGGCATCATGCATATGGGAATGATAAATGTTTTCTCCTTCTCATAGCATATCTTTCATCGAAATGAAAAGATTGCATCTTCATGTCTTTGCATAATTTTCGAGTCAGTCAAAACACCATGTTGTCCACACCATTTTCCTCTTCAGTAACAACAACAATAAAATAAAGCACTTATAAAAAATGATTAGACATTTTTTATACTTTCTGGTAGCAAACCCACATTAGATTAGTTGTAGGTCTTTGGAATAGGTGTGAAAGATAACTTTCCAAAGTTGCAAAGAAACATAGAATCTCGAGTTAGGGAGTGGTTAAATCCACTTATTACATTTTGTCCTGGGAAGCCCTTCTAACACGAGGGTCAATCACGAGGTCGCATTGAGACTGGCCGAGGTACTCACCCTGCTTTATTGGTCTTGGTGTAGATGTTGTGTGTATTATGGGGGTCGCTTGAGAGGTATACCCACAATTATGAGTGGAATCCTTTCAAGTTGATTTCAGACTAGATACCCTGCCCTTGCACGTGGATTGGACTATCAATTGTTTCCCTAGGCATCACTGTAGTGATTGGTAACCTTAGTGGCCTATCTCTTTAGGGTCTTTACACAAGGTTACTATGGAGGGGCAAGTCTTCACGGTACCTGGAATCGACGTTGGCCAAACTCACTCGGGCTCCTTGGAGGGTATACCCACGATTATGTGTGGGAGCTTGAACTAGGGTGTAAGTCCATTAAGCAGGTTGTCAATGTAACTTTGCCACCCGCTCTATCTCAACCCCTTCTTACTTTGTTCTTGTGACATTGGATTTCATCACCAACTAGTGCATTCATTGTGAGAAGGTTTTGTTTGCTATCTTGCTTACTAGATTTTTAGCATGTGTTGTTTGTTTTCCCTAGTGGACTCTAAATTGGATCTCTATTTTAATAGCATCAGTTCCTGGAATGAGCAATGAAGGAACCCCTTTTCCAGGGGAACCTTTTGTTTTTCCTTCTTAGGGAAACATTGGTCCTCCTCACATCGCTACTTTGAGCCTTCCAGGTCTCACAATTGGATTACCAATATGGTTGTTTTCCACTCAGGTAATCCTGAATGCAGTAAGTGCTTCGGTCATAAGCACTTTCCCCCAAGAACATCAACCTCATGTTGATCCTTCACCTTCTTCACTAGTAAGGTCTTCTTCTCCTTCTTCGCTTGCAAGGTTGCCTTCCATTTCATCTTCTTCATCAAGTGAAATTTTTGAATATAGTAACCCGGTGAATAAGAAGAAGAAGAAAAGAAAGATTAAAAAGAAGAAAGATAAACAAGGGTCAAAACCTCCAACCACTATCAAAAATTTTGGAAAGAAGCCATTTATTTTTAATCGTGCTGGGAGTGTTGATGATGTCAAGATCACCCAAACAAATCGTAAACCAAAGTACCCTTGCAGGCTTTGTAAAGGTAGCCATCTTATTAAGGAATTCCCTGGTCTATCCAAGGTTATAGAAGCATGGTCTACACATCCTCACCAACCCATGTCGTTAGCCTCTAGACAACATGTTGATGACTTCTTGTCAACTATTAAAGATACCATTGGGAAGAAGAAAAGTAGAGTCAAGTTCCCATGCATGTTATGCAAAGGGAGTCATATCACTCACCTTTTACCTTGTATGGATGAAGCCTCAAAATTACTAGAAGACATGATTGTTTTGCAGCCTCAACTTCCAGCTGCTTATCGCAAGATTTCTTTCAACCCACCTGTAGTTGATGGAATGATCAATCTAGTTCCCCCATCGGTCAGTCCGGTTGATCAAGTGGTCAATCTGGTCACGTCCTTAATTGAACCAGTTAACAAAGTGGTTGATCTAATCCCATCTTCGGTCGATTCCACTCTCCCTTTAGAGAGTGTTAACAAAATGGTTGATCTGATCCCATCCTCGGTCGATCCCCCTCTCCCATTAGAGAGTGTTACCCAAGTGGTTGATCCATTTCCATCTGTCGACCCCATTCTCCCCATGGCGAATGCAACCCAAGTGGTCGATCTAATCTTGTCATCGGTCGATCCTACTCTCCCGCTAGAGAGTAAACCTGATACTGCCCATGTTTTTCTCATTGAT
>SNQJ01S0058706.1:0-28165 GCA_010110895.2 Picea sitchensis | reverse complement strand
AGAGTAAACCTGATACTGCCCATGTTTTTCTCATTGATACAAAATCTACCATGTCGGTGGGTATTCCTCCTTCTCCCGTGGAACCCCCTCCATGTAATGAGGCTATCCATTTTGATTATGGTGTGATAACTGGACCTTGTCTTCCCTCTCACATTCTTTTCCGGATTATAGTATAGGCTTGTGGTCGAGACATTCCTTAGACACTGATAGATGAAGTTGTGTCCGTTAGTATTTTGTCCTCTTTTGCTTGGCAATATTTGGGTTTTCCTCAGCTTGTGCCATTTACGCAGAATCTGTTACCTTTTAACAGAAGAACTAGTCAACCTTTAGGGACCCTTCCTCAGTTTCCTGTAACTTTGGGAGGGAAAACTATATTTGTTGATGTCATGGTAGTCCAAGACCCCTTGGATTTCTCTTTAGTCCTTGGGAAAGATTATGTCTATTCCATGAAATCTATTGTGTCTACTCTTTTTCGTGTGATCTCTTTCCCTCACAATGGACGAGTTGTGATTGTTGATCAACTTTCATTCATTGATCCCGACTGGATTGCCTCCCTAAAAGGTTCTTATATGCAGGCGGTATCGCCCCCGCCACAGGTCAATTATGTGGCATTGTCACCCATGGCTTCAACTTCTGATGACTTAGATCCAGTAGTTGACATGGTGATATCTTCGATAGGGTTGTTAGAACCTGATATCTTTACCTCTGTCATGACACTTGACATGGTGTCCTTCCAGAGTGTGTTTCTTCCTTCCAGTGAAGACCTCTTGGAATCCATGACCGAGTTTCGTCACTTGACATGGTTTCATTCTGGAGCATTGTCCTCTTGGAATCCATGATCAAGAAGAGAGAATCCAAGGATAGTTTTTGCGTCTCTGAGGAAACCTCGTTAAAAAATGAAATAGAGGTATTTGAGCATGGTTTTTTGATTTCAAGCTCGTTAAAAAAGAAACCACTTACGAGGATAGTTTTTTCATCTCTGTAGCAACCTTGTTAAAAAATGAAACAGAGGTTATGATCATATTTCTTGTTTCAATGTCAATCTCGTTAAAAAATGAAACAGTTTTCCCCCTCTCCATTTGAGTCAAGTCCTTCTTCTAGTATTTGAAGCTTCATTTCCTCCGTCTTTGTCTTTGGATGAAACGAAGCTTGGGGGGCAATACTTTTAGCCTCTAAACTTCATGCTGAAGTAGATTCGCTAGTTTCTTAAGCTGGGGGCTAAGTACCAACCATCCATATGTTATGCGTTGGGAAGTCCAAGAATAGTTTTCTATGGTTCAAGCTTGTGTAAAAATGAAACCACTTACCTCAAGCATAGTTCCCTCTAGTTCAAGATTGTGTAAAAATGAAACCAGGTCCAAGCATAGTTTTGTTTTGTTTTAAATCTTGTGTAAAAATGAAAACAATCCCGAGCTTAGTCTTTGTTCTTTCTCATGCTCATAAATACATGAGAATAAGTTACCGATCTTAGTCTTTATTCTTTCTCATTCTCATAAATACGTGAGAATGCAATCGAGTATACTTTTATCACTTTTTTGGACTCGTAAAGGTTATATGAAAAAGGAACCCACTGGATTTCCCTTTAAGCTCTTTTCAGACTCTCTAAACATGAAAATATTTTCGAGGGACCTTGTTCTTTTCATGCTCATTAAAGTATTTGAAGAAAACGTCTGTTGAGCGATATTTTATCTCTTTTTCGGTCTCATCAGACTACTTTACAAAAAATAAACTGAGAGAGTTCTCTTTAAGCGTTTTTTAGACTCTCTAAACATGAAAAACCCTTGAGTTTTCTTTCTTTGGACTTGTTAAACAAACATCGAAAGGCCCATATGGGACCGAACCACTCCTTATTAGGGTTCATTAAACATAATCTAAGGGACTCATCCGAAGTATGGGCTTAAATTGACAAGCATATGTTATCGTCCTCAAGCTTGCGTAAAAATAAAGAGGCACTCGCCAGAAATGGTGGGGAAAAAATTGGGAAAGAAATGTATCTAAACCTGTATTCTATGGAAGAGTCACTTTTGAACATGACACCCTTTCACTCGCTTTGTGTCTAGGTTGGAAAATCCGCTTGTCTCTTGATCATACTCCTTATAATATTACCCCTTGGTCTATGATCCCTATTGTTGAGTCATTATTTCCAAGACAATTGTCGTGTCGTCAATATGTTCAAAGAGAAGTGCAACCTGGAAAGCCTTTTGTTGCGTTGTCCATTTATGTACTCCTTAAGCCTTCTATTGCATTTTCCATCCCTAAGTCAGTCCCGAATCACTTGTTACTCTGATCTACTTCAAATCCTGTTACCTGTTTCATGCCATTGATGTGGGATACATTAAGGCCCTCATGTGACGAGTCTTTTCTTGTCGACTTCAACTCATTATCCAGGAATTAGACTTAGAAACCAATTGGTACCTTGGAACTTTCATGCCTCAATGGTAGGTTTCCTCTCTTTCCACAATGGGTTTTCATTATTGACCTCTGATTGGAATGTTCCACCGAGTGTTCGATCTCAACTCATTGATTCACATTCGTTGGATTTTACTAGAGTACCTTGGGAGTCATTGACATTAATGGTGATTTATCCCACACTTGTTAACGTTATTCACTAACGACCGGTAATAAAGTGGTTTCTACCATGTTCAACTTCGACACATGTATTTACATGGTTAGATTCGTACTATAGAGTGGTGGAGATGAAGACCCTGGATATGTTCTGATAGATTCAGGTTGTGTTGAAGTATACTCAGTGTACTTTTGCATAGATCCACATTGTATGTCTGGTGGCTATGTTCAAATTTGAAACTTTAACACATAAATCCACAGTGTATTTTTGGTGGCTATGTTCAAATTTGATTCATAATGACATGGATCCACGGTGTATGTTTGGTGGCCATGCCCTTGTCTTACTTGACATGGATCTTTGCATGTCGGCATTTATTCTCTGATTCATTTGTATTCTAAGTATGGGAATGCCTACCTCAATGATGATTTATTATTGTACTATATTTCCTTGTTTGTTGGCAGGTTTCTGACCGGTTGTTCCTTGTTCCCTACATAGACTCGACAATGTGTTTCAACTGTCACTCTGTTCTAACTTCATACTTTGGGGGGATCTCTGTTACACATTATTTTCATCATCCCTATGATCGTTAATGATGTAAACTTATATGTAGTCTTCAGAGGGGTTAGTGGTCTGAGTTCCTGAAGAAAGAAGGGAGAAGAACTTTTCTTGAGAAAAGAAGTTGCATTTTCCTTTGTAAAAACCCTATAAAAAGGAAGTCTGCAGGCTACATTATAGCTAGGGTGCAAGAATGCCTGATTCTCATAGGCTGCATCATAGCTAGGTCATGAGGAGTTCACAGTCTACTCTATAGGCAGGGTACAAGAATGCTTACATGTGGGAAAAACGAGTGTTTTCTGAATCTTCTAGAAGGAGAAACTTCCATGGTGAGGTGGCATCTGAATGGTTTGGATCTTACTCGCTTTCTTGATTTAGTGGGATCATGCTAACCTCCTCAACTTATCCTCTTCATCTTATAAAAGGAGAGTATCTCTCATGGAGAAGGGCTAAGTTGGATTTGGCTTGGAATTATTAGCTTGGTTGGAGTGTCTTTGAGTTTTTCCTTTGTCAAGATAGATTGTGAATATTATCAGATCTGTGCTCTCAGAATTCTTGGAATGGAAGTGTGTGGGGAACGAAGGACAGTTGGAAGGGACGATATCAAGGCCATGGTTGTAATCTCTCTTTCATATTTAATATGATACAGTAATATGAGTATTTCCTATAAATCTTGTTGTGTTTTATTGTATGATTTCTTGATCACATACATAGGTTTATATTGAGTTCATGCTATTACTATCACATTGGTTGGTTTCGTTCTTTTGCAGGTTCATCGTTTTATGAGCATTGGAATGGAGCTAGGATGGTGATGGCAAGAGGAAGAGACATTTAAAAAATATGTCACCTATCTCTCTTTAGTTAGTAAATTCAATATTTAAAACTTAAGGAGAGAATCATGTTCTGGTGTGTTTTGTTCTAGATCTAGGTGGGTCTAGGGAGATGAGTTAGTGTCCGCACATACCTATTTATCCGATAACAATCATGGACATCAATATAAATGACACCCACCATAAAACTATCAAACTCTATCGGGTTGTCAAAGCAGGGAAGGTTCTTCATCAGGACAAGTGGCTCACTAGGAGTCATATTGAAGATAAGTTTCTTCATTTGATGCAAGAAATTGATGCAATGGAGACAATTTCTTCCTAAGGGGGGAGGAATAATCTAGGGGGATATCAGTGGCCACCCACCTATTCCACTGGCTCAAAGACAAGTTTCCATTTTGGCAGTTTGTTTTACATTTTTTTGGGTCCCAAACTTCCAAGGCCATTTTGGGGCCCTAAACAACATATTTTGGGCTCAACAATGCCTACCATTTAGCTATAAGAATATTCTAGACTGAATGGAATATATACTCCTCGATTATACCTTTCCAATGGTGTATTGAGTGCCCCAAATGGAGATTGTATGCAAAAGTTATGCCCTCGGGAATTTGATGTATCAACTACCCCCATCGAGGCTCACAAACTTTTTGGTGTTTCATCTCTTGGGGTAAGTATTTTGGAGTTTTAGGGTTTTATAATTTATGTTTTATGTTAAAAAGGCATTTGGATCCTCATTTTACTAATATTCTTGTAAATGAGCATAGCCGACACATCTCTTCTCAGAGATAAGCTACCATCATTATAGTTAGATTGTGTGTTTTTGCATTTTATAGGTTTTTGTATTCAAGAAATTAGTAATAGAATCTTATATTTACTTTATTACTATGTTCCTCGTCATATCTCTTTGTATTTATTTGTTATACCTCTATTATAATTTTTTCTTCGTATCATTCCCCAAAATAATCTGGATCATGATCCCCCTTTATTATTAGGACAACCCTATTGGATATATATTTACACATTATATGTACATTGATCCCAGTATGCCCCCCCTCCCCCCTTGGTGTCATATCATATTCATTTAACCCTATATATTCCCCCTTTGGGTCGTAACATAGTTCCCTCCTTCAAAAAGATTTTCCCTTAAAGCTTTGCAATTAAAGGATTCACATATGATGAAACCAAGTAACATGATTATCTTATGTTCCTTCTTTATTTTATCCATTGATTATGATCCATCCATCCAAAATTAATTGTTTTAGGTCTTAATCCTTGGTGGCTAGTTGTTTCATAATTTATTTCCCTTGATTCCATGTATTGTTTTTGAAGCTTCTCCAATTTGTAGTAGATGTTGGTCTATGATAATATCTTGTTAAATAATGGTTTTGTGATGCCATATTCCATGAATATTGATGACTATTATGTATTCTTCCTTGATAATTTTCATAAATATCTTTGTCTTCCTTGAAATCTTTCCTGATAATTAAGGTGTCAATATCGTTTCACATTTGACTTATTTTCTTCACTCTACACACCCATTTCATCTATCTTCATTACAAACACAATAACATCCATGATAATCTTTGATTGGTCTTTGATTACTCTATCCTTGGAGATAATACAATCATATTTGGCATGCACATCCTCTAGATGGAGTTCAAATTCTTCAAGTATGTTATTTTGACCTTCTTGAGTCTTGTTTTCTTTATCCTTTTAAAATCTACAATGTGACCCTATCTATCCAATTTTGACATCCTTTTTCAATTCCATATTGCATCTCTAATTTTACATAATCAATGTTTAGGGATTACTCAACCTTCTTGCAAATTTAATCTTCCAGTCTTTTGGTAGATTATTCATCGAAGATCCTTGTCTCTTCTTGATTTTGATAATTCTTCTTTTATTATTTCAATATATTAACCTAATATAACAGTTTTTTATTATGGTTTCATAATATACATATATCTTCCATTTTCTTTTCAATTCTTCCTTTGAATCATCATTTTCCCACTTTTCTTTTCTACTATTTTCTTTCTTTAAGTTCTTAACTTCCTTAATGAGTGATTCATTAAGGAATTTCATCTTGACAAACTCATCATTTTTCTTTGTGATATATTTTCTTAGATCTTCAACATCCTTTTTCAATTTGGAGACTTTTTCTTTTTCTTCTCTTAAATCATCTTCAATTGTATACATTGCCTCCGTTTTTGTATCATTAATCCATTTGTCTGAGAAGAGATTTTCAAGTTCTTCCCATGTGAGGTCACATCTAGTATCATTATCCATAATTATCCACCACTTTTGATCTTCACCAAAAATTCAAAAACGTACTCTTGAAGGATTCATATCATATTCATTTACAACCATTCCATAGAATTGATTTTGTCTTTATCTTCATCTCCTGTAAAGTCATGTATTTCCATTGATTATTAATTGATTTCTAACCCAAGACTAAAATTAAAACCTTAATATATTAGTAATAATGATCTAAAATAGTTATAATATGTGTTCCAATATATTAGTATATGTTTTCTCTTTTCAATGGATTTTGAATCATCTCAATCAGACATCCTAATCAAAAGTTATGACAATTTTAAGTAAACATACCTTTGAAAGCCTAATTTGGAATCTGTCCTCCTGGCATATCTTCCTTTTGATGTATTTATAAAATTGCATCTCCTATAAGTTTGAAAATGTGACATGTAGTACTCTCAAATGTCTCTTCTAAAATTCCATAGGTATGACCAAAATTGGGTGTTCCAAAGGAAATTTGTGGTAACTTTCCTAAACTTTGTTGAACTTTGGCCTTTTTGTGAGAGAAAACTTGTACAAAATTACATGTGTCCAATATCGAGTACTAGATTTTGAAATTCGTAACAAAAATACTAAGCATTCTACTATTTCCAATGCAATAGGTCTCACTAAATTTGGATCCTCTATGAAGAATATATGATTGTTTTATCTGAAACACATATTTGAGACTAGTTATAAGACTAGTCAAAAACCCTATCTTCAAGAGGGTGTGCCTTTGAAATTGAAATGACCCAGAAGTTTATAATTGTACCACATGTACCCTGATATTTATCCTAAACATACTTGATTTTCTATTTCAGAAATGTCCCCAAAAAGAAGTTATAAAATAAATTATGAGATGACTTTCTTGAGGAAGTAAAACCCTAGGATCAATGTTCTGAAACCAAATGTAATGTTCCAAATGCTTAAAATATTATAATAGAACATAAGTACACACCATGTACAAAATTTGAGCATGGATCACAACTCGAATATACATAAGTTACACAATAACTCCTTAAATAATAGGATAACCTAATCCACATAACCAAATACATCCATACATCCCAATTTCATTTCTACAATAATGAATACATGATCTCTATATATACCTATTCACACATACAAATGAAAACCCTTTACTATTAGGATGACCCTATTACATATATATTTACACCTTATATATACATTTGTACTCATACATTCCCCTCCTTGCGGTCATATCATATACATTTAACCCTTTATATTCCCCCTTTTGTCCATAACATATGCTCTTACTCTACCCTTTGATCCCCCAGAGGATGAACTATTGATTTTATTGAACTCTCTCAAAGGCTTCTATGCTCCCCACACCCTCAAGTTAATTGGATACATTAAGCATAGGAAATTCACCATCCTAATTGCAATGTTAGCACCAATAATTTCATTCATCACAACATTTCCCAAGAAATCATTTGTAATATCCATGTAATCAATAATTTTCAAATCAGGATTGTCAATGGTAGTTCCATGAAATGTGACGGGAATTGTGAAAATGCCTACAAATTGGTCAGTTCCACCTGAACTTTCATGTGTTTTATATCAACATGGGAATTTGTGACATTGTTATTGGCATTGAATGGTTACACACTCTCAGCCCCATCACCATGGATTTTAAGGAATTAACCTTTCAATTCCAACGTGAGGGATAATAGTATAGATCCCAAGGAATCAGAATAGGCTCCCCTAAGATCATAAATTCCCACTAAATGGAAAATCTACCAAAACATTTCATTCTGGAATTATTTCCCAACTCCATTCCATTCAAGCTATTGAGACACCCTTTGTGCATTATGATCTCTAATATATACTCTCCCATCGCCATTTTTTTAACACTTCCCATGAACTTCCCCCTTCCCACAATGTCCATTATTACTCTATTACTCTAGTATCAAGAACTCTCCCTTCCAATGTTCTCCCTTGTTGTCATCCCTTTTCTCAGAAAAACAAAATTTAGAAAATTGTTCAAGAATTTCTATAAGAGGGTGTTCTCTATTCTAGTATTATTCCCTATTGCTCTCTTATATTCACAGTACTTAAGAAAGAATGAACTTAGTGCATGTGTCCTAATTTTCACACCCTCAACAAACTTACAATTAAAGAAAAAATTCCCATTCTTGTCATTGATGATCATTTGGATGAATTTAGTGTTGCTCAGTACTTTACTAAAATTCATGTCCATTCTAGCTACAACAATATAAGTCTGAAATATGAATACATTCCGAAGACAACATTTTTAACTCATGAGGGTCACTATGAGTTCTTGGTCATGCCCTTTGGCATGTGTAATTACCCCTCCACTTTTCAAAGTCTCAAGAGTCATGTCTTATGTCATTTCCTTTGTCAACGTTTCTTAGTTTTATTCAATGGTATTCTCGTCTATAGTAAAACTTGAGAATCCCATATCCTCCATGTGGATCAAGCTCTACATTTACTATCTAAGAATTTTTTTTCTCTCAAATTTTCTAAATGTGATTTTGGAGCCTATGAAGTCGAGTACCTGGTTCATATTGTTAGAAATTATGGTATACATATGGATACTAAGAAAATAAAATCTATGAAGGGTTGGCCTCACCCTAAAAATATTAAAATATTTGTTGTTTTCTTGGGTTGAATGGGATATTATCATACGTTTGTTTAGAATTATGGAAAAAATGCAACTGCTCTCACTTCTCTCCTAGAAAATAATTATTTAAGTTGGAATACTATTGTTGAGTAATCCTTCCATGCCTTGAAAGAGGATATTTTCACAACTCCTGTCGTGATATTACCAAACTTCACCAAGATTTTTTTTTATGGAATGTGATGCTTCAGGGAAAGAAATTGGATTAGTCCTCATTCAATATGGTTGACCTTTGGATTTCACTAGAAAGCAAATTTCAAAGTGACATATGGGCCAGTCAACCTATGAAAATGAAATTTTGGCTATTATGCACATAATGTTTCTCTAGTTTCCTTAACTATTGGGGCAACACTTCCAAATTAAAGTTGATCGTCATAGCCTCAAGTATTTCTTGAAACCAATAATTTCATCCCTGAAGAAACAAAAATGGGTGACAAGGATATTTGAATATGATTATAATATTGTTTACAAGAAGAGAAAAAAAAATGTGGTTGTTGATTCTCTTTCAAGGAAATATGAATAAGAAGGGCCCCTTTGATTCTCTTTCAATAGGAATGCTTACAAGACCCCAAACTTGATATCCCGATGCCACAATTGTAATAGGTTATCAAGATTCTCTAGGATACTCTTGGCACAATGAAGAGCTTCGATATAAGGGTTTCCTATACTTAAGAAAATAGTTGAACATTAAATGAACTATGATATGAGATTCATGCTTCGCCCATAGCTAGGCATTCAAGATTTACGAAAACCTGTGAATAGGTCCAATTTTCTCTTTTCTAGGAAGGTGTGAAATAAGACATATACACCTTTGTGGTTGAATGTGATACCTATCAACACAATAAGGGAGAAACTGCCAAATATCTAGGCACACTACAACCGCTCTCGATTCCACCCTCTTTGAATGAATATTTCTATGGAATTCATTTTTGGCTTACCTAAATAAGGAAATAAGTTATTCATCATGGTTGTAGTAGATTAGGTTTTGAAATATTCTCATTTATGTGTTCTTCAACACCCATTCAATGCATCCACAGTGGCTCAAATGTTTATGGACAATATCTTCAACTCCATGGAATGTATCATTCTATTGTCTCCGACAATGATTCAATTTTCACCAGCATCTTCTGGTAAGAATTTTTCATCCTCCAAGGAACCAAATTTCATCTTAGAATATCCTATCATCCATATATTGATGGAACAACTAAATATTTCAAGAAGTGTTTGTAAATAAATTTGTGATTTTTTTCATCGAAACGAAAAAAATCAGTGGGATCAGTGGTTACCCATAGTTGAATGGTGGTACAAAACATATTACCTTTATACCACTCAGATAAATCCATTTGGAGCAGTCTATGGGAAAAATTAAACATCAATTCTCTTATACATTTCAAGTGTCTATAATTTTCAGGAAGGTAAAAAACACTCATATCGTCCGTGCGACCATTGTCCATACCCTCAAAGCAATTTTGGTCATGGATAAGAATTGCATGAAGAAACAAGAATATCGGGTTCATTCAAAATGTCAATTTAATAAAGGGGACCAAGTATTTCTTCATCTGCAACCTTATAAGAAAACTTCACTCAAAGATAAACACTATAAAAAACTCTCCCACAATTTTTATGTTCCTTATACAGTTATCAAGCCTGTGGGGCCTGTAGCCAACCAATTAGCTCTCCCAAGTCACTCTAATATCAATCCTATTTTTCATGTCTCATGCTTAAGAAAAGTTATTAGAACTAAGCGCCAAACTCAAAATAGTGTCCTTGATTTGGATGAAGAAGGATCCATTTGGTCGCATCCACAAGCAATCTTGGACTAGCGTGAGAATTATGTCAGTCAACACACCATTAAGGAAGTTTTAGTTGGGTGGAAGGATACACCACCAAAATATGCCAACCGAGATTAAAATACCATTCTACAACAATTTCCCTATCTCAAGCCTTAAGGAAAGTAATATTTTTCAAGGGAGAGGGCATGTTAGGGACCTAACCTCCCTAACCCCTCACGTAGGTAGAATAATACATTTTATATGTAATAAAGGAAGACATTAGTAAATAAAGCCTATAAAACAATGTGAACAAATTTTATGTTGTTTAGAAGATAGAGTTAGTATAAATATGAGTAGAAGGAACATATAAGTCTTGTCTTGAGAACTATTGGAATAGATCTCTTCTCTACTGGAGGTTTCTCCCTCAAAGAGGCAAGTGAAGTTTGATTTCTATCAATAAATGTATCATTGTTTGTGTTATTATTCTCTATATTTTGTTGTTCCAATAGTATTTGTTGTAATATTTATGTTTCTAATTTATAGAATACATCTGGTACATTACAGTTTTGGTAGAGAAAATTGGCAAAAAGCATGTAGTTTTAGAAATTTGTTATACATTTGAACCTTAAAATTAAAATCAATACACCATATCCAATACTCCTCTTAGAGAATGAACTTCCACTAATTGAGAGGAAGGATACAATTATGTACCTAAAGTACAAGAAAAATATAATTATCATTTTGGGTAAGAGGATTCCTATCATTACTTTCAGGCCACTCAAGACCCAAGAGAGGTTGGATTAATTATTCACATTCTTTTCTAAATCATTGGAGGATAGATGCAGAGGTCACTTTGCAAAATATTGATACCATTAAAAGCATTATTACAACTAAATTTAAAGATAAATTTTATTGCAAAGAAGAAATAGAGAAAACGATAAATTAATGTACTATAAAGAGATCAATAATTGTAAGTTAGAGGATAAAAAATATATTTCTACTATATATAACTTAAAAGGTTAATCTCAAATATGAGAATAAAAAATATCCAATTTCATAGTGAAATTGGACATATGGAAATGCCTAAAATGCCATGGGAAGAAATAATTTATAATATTTGTGATACAAAGGAAGTGGAAGATAAGAAACACTTTGTGTTATATTAATGTACCTATGTACATATTATGATTCAATTTCATAGCATTTGTGACAATATAGATCTTCATAATTTGTTAACTTACTATACCAAACAAAACTAAGAAAGTTTCTCTACAATATTTTCAATCATAGAAAACAAATGTTAAAGAAAATCAATTAATTCCTTATGACTTCTCTTAAGGTACAATATAAAAAATATGGTATTTTTTAATCGTAATCATAATCACCATGATAATTATATATTCATGTATGGTTGGGTGGTTGGGGAGAGAGAAAAGAGTTGGGGGGCTCTCATGAATTTAATTTTCATAAATTGTCAATCATGTATTTAGGAATGTAATCTTGCAAGAATGCTCACACATTCTTTTTAAGATAGCCTCAATTCCTTCAAAACTTGCATGTGGGCTACGGTCATAAATCTTGGAAAATAACTACATGTTATTTGAACATAAAATTAATATAAATTACATAATAAGTTACAACCATTAAAATGTATTAGGAATCGCTTAGTAAATTTTCAATAACCTTTTACCTTGACGTTTGATTTTGGACTCATTTGAACAATTGGAAATATATTGAAGAGAAAATAATACACCATCCACATAATGAACATGATGGTTCTTTATGTTTAGGATTTCTTACATTCTAATTTTTTTTTGAATGTGCACACGTGACTAGCTCCACATCTGTGTGTAATGGAATATTACGTACTATCGACTTGGTATTACAACCTTATTTTCCACCCTAGTGTCTCAAGGATGATCCATTGATGAAATAATGTTGAGATAGACTCTTATGCCATCGTTTCAGGGAATTTTGAGGATGGCCATGCCCCAACTGATTGATAAAGCATGATAAGTTTCTAGTGAAGGAAAAGACAACCCACGACTAGTCCTTGTTGTACTACTAGTAGCCTATGACCAATCCTTGTTGCAGGATGAGAAGCCCACAACGGCCCCTATAACCTTTATTTGACCTGATTTTAAATGAGACTAATGTTGGGGGAGTTTCTTCATTTATGGAAGGAGCTTGGGAACTCTCAATCCAGTTGAGGTTCACTAAGTTCTAGAGATATATAATCACCCCTAGCCTCTTCCACCAATCTATATAAGGAACACATTCAATGGACAAGAGGTGGAAGAAATATTTACATGCATATGTTTTGGGGGTATATTCTCAACTACATACTTAGTGACATACTCATTTTCTCAAAATCACATGATGAAACGTTTGCACGCACTATGAATGCATGCACAAATTGTTGCATGTGCCATGCATTCATATTAGGAGCCGCATGAAGAAAAATTTTCATGCACCATGCATGCATATTAATATCCGCATGCATACACTATTGTATGTGACATGCATGCATCTAATGAGCCACATGTAGATACTCTTGCATGCAGCATGCATGCATGTAAGGAGCCACATGAAAACACTCATGCATGCAACATGCATGCATCCATATGATACGGTATTTTCTGAGGAGATTTTCCATGCGGATCAATGTTCATCATAGGTTATAATTTATTGTTTGAGGGTTGAGGAAGATAAATAAGAAGGTTCAAAGGAGAATCTCTTTCATGACTCACAATATGATTGTATGACTGATGTATTGTTTTTTATCTGGATTATTTTTGGCATGAAATGAGAGCGAAGAAATAATAAATAAATGTATAGAGATATCTCAGATATCTAATAATATAATAGAAATATATCAATTATGAAACCATAAACAAAGAGATATAGTAATACACAATTTCTATTAGTGAGCGAAATGTACAAAATTGTAGAAATACAGAGTGAAAGACTTGTTAGAATGGTGGCAACTTATCTCTGAGAAGAGATGCGATGGCTACTCATATTCACTAGAATATTATTACAATGAGGCTCTAAAGTATTTTTTAACATAAATAAAATCCAAAACCCTAACCCCGGAAGATGAATATCCAACAACTTTATGGACCCCATTTTGGGTAGTTTGGTGTATTAATTTTTTGGGGGTGTAACTTTGGCATACGATCTCTGTTTGGGGTGCACTATAGCTCGTTGGAAAGGTATCATCAAGGAGATTCATTTTGGGGCATGAATGAGAACCTACAGTTATCATTGAGTTTCTCTATCCCGAAAAAATTCATTTAATCCCTCAAAATGGCCCTAGACGTTTAGGAACCGAAAAACTGTCAAAATTAGTAAATTGTTAGAAGACTGTTTTGAGCTAGTTGGAATAGGTGGGTGGCCATCAATATCCATATAGATCATTTATCCACTCATTAATATATATTTTCATGTTTTTTCCTTCTTATACTATTGTATTAAGTTGTATGTGATAGATCTGGTTTGTCCTTGAGTAGATCAGATTAGATATAATTTGGAATTGCAATTTGCTAATGATGAACAATGTTTGAATATTGGTATCTATAGTCCCTTTATTTGCAAGGAATAGGTTGCATATGTTGGGAAAGGATCTTCAGAGCTACATCAGTTGGAACAAGTGAGGAAAACCATTAGTTTGAAAGGTATGCCACCCTATATTCTTGCTTGAATGGGAATAAGTCTAATAGATCTATGGAAAATTGTGTAGGGATATAGCATGTTGGCTATCTTGGATAAAGGGAAGATCGAAGGGATGTATTTATTAAACATAGGTGACATTTATCCATAATAGAACTAGTGACTCCATTGAGGAAGAATCCATGACCCTTCTCTAGCTTTGAAATTCCCTTCTTTTCATTCCCTTAAAACTACTTTGTAGTTCATAATCTTCTGTATCACCCTCTTAGAAAATAGATACTTTATATCTATTAGACCTAGGCTAGATCTGGGTATTTTTCCCCAAATTTCGTACATGATCACGATTTTCAAGTTCACACCAGTGAAATCAGTCATTAGTGGCATACTTTCTGGGCCACGACTGACTACAGAAAATCACTAGCTACATATCCTTTGGGTTGCGATTTCCCCTGTAGGTGATTATTTTTCAATTTTTTTTGATGTTTCATGATCAGATCCAGACTTTGTCTGATCTTTCTAGATTGTTGAGCGTCTAATAGATTAGATCACTCTTTGTTTAATGATCGTCTTTGTTTCTTGTGTTTGAAGTGAATTTAATGTTTTTTTAGTGTTTTTGTTGGATTTTCTTGTTTTCATAAGCTAGCTATGTGGTGAGTGGTGATATGGGCAACATTCCAAACAAAAAATTTCAGATCTGGTAGCGTTTCGTTTTCCCCTTTACATCTAGTTTGTCAGTGTCCAAATTTTTTTCATTACTAGATCATATTCCAAGTTGTGGTTTTTTTTTTTCGTAGGGACATTGGAGTGTTTTTTGGCATATTACTAATAATATACTACAACCCTTTCTTATTTTTTAACAGTTTGATCTACATTTTAATTTTCTTAGATTAAATAAGTTTGAATTTCAAAAAAAGAACAAAAAAATTATAGGGTAACGATTTTGAGGATTTTACAAAAATATGTGCAGTGGTGTGCATAGTTTTCAAACATATTGTTTATGTCCTTGGATTTTCTTGCATGATTGTTGCATGATTGTGAGTTTGTCTCTTTCATTGTAAAATCTACAAAGAAAAGTTTTCTTTCCTTCCTTAGATA
Organism: Picea sitchensis; assembly: GCA_010110895.2. Lineage (NCBI taxonomy): Eukaryota > Viridiplantae > Streptophyta > Pinopsida > Pinales > Pinaceae > Picea > Picea sitchensis. Next base: position 12,724 of record SNQJ01S0058706.1, on the reverse strand, counting down.
GAGTTTATTATAAGTTAAAGTTGCATTTTGTTGCATACATATTTTTTATTCTTTTGATTGTGAAAGATTTGAAACATCATTGAAGCTTCATTCATTCCCTTGAATAATAAACATCCATAAGAAAAATAATTCTTAATTTAAAAATTACTAGACTCGTTTTCTTTATAGTGCATCAACATTAGATATGATTTAGGGCCTTGTTGTAGGAATGGAGAGTAAAATATCCAAGGAAACTAAAATGAAGCCTAGAAGTAATTAAAGAGTGAATAAACACATTATCACAATGAGTGTTTCAATAATTTCCTCTAACATAGGATTTAAACATGAGATCGCATTGAGGGAAGTAGGGTGATATCCCCTCTCTTCTTGTATTGATGTTTCCTAGACTGCTTCAACTGCTATGTGTATGATTGTCTCCTAAGTTCCCACACCTCTATATGAGTTATAAATATTGAGGCTTTAGGATTAGTTTCACTTCCCATACATGTGTTCGAGTTTTAAACTATTTGTCTTGTCATCGAGTGCACAGTTGTAACCATAGTGGATTTTCTTAGGTATATGTAAAGGTGACTATGGGTGGGAAGTATTTACAATAGCTGGGGATGATGTCAAACCTTAATTTGATTTCCCCTAGAGGGTGGCTATATTAATAAATGGTAATATAATGGTCATTATGTGTGGGTTACCATATTTGTTCCTTGCACTTTGTGTAGCCAAGATTTTGGGGACATGACATCCACCAAAGGGTTGGTTTTTGAAAGGCCCCTTGATCTATTAGTTTGTCTGTTGATAGCCTATATTTTTTATGGGTGTTCTCTTTGGTTTTGAGTTTACATTAGCCATAGGTTTATTATTGTTTTGGTTATAACACATTTTTATTCATTATGGATAAGTAATCCCTTCACTGGTCCCATTAAGAATGAGGGATTGCAACGATAATGGAGGAAAACCAACCTCTTAAGTGGAGAGTGGTATGTTACCATGAGTTTAAAATGTTTGGTGAAGGTTCAGAGGAGATTTATCATGTAGAACTTAAAGTGGTCAATGAAATTCCTACAACTCATTTCAACCCTACCTGGACTGGTCCTAATGACCCCATACTTGTCCAAGTTAGGGAACTCTTATGTGATCCCTTTTCATTTTTTAGTGATCCTCACATCAGGTTGGGACCAAGTATTTCATATAGTTTGGTTGAGCCTTCAATTTTATCAATAAGAATTACAAGAGGTCATCACAATGATTTCCTCCTTATATCCCCAATGGACCTATATCATCTTTCCTCATTTCCTCAAGTTTCTCCATTTAGGGGACGTTGATCATGTTTGTTTTTACTACCATGAGTATACCTAGCCTTAGAAAAACCATCCCATATTTTTTGATATCACATTTGGATCTTCCTCCAATGGGAGGCCAATCCTTGTTTTCAACACTAGAGGTGGAAATCCTTTGACCTCTTGCAGCCCTATAGGAATATATATAATGGATTTGGGTTTTTCCCTAGCTATCCTGGGGGAAGAAATGTTTCTAATGTTTTTAATATCCCATGGGGTAACTAATCCATATGGATATTGGTGGCCACCCACCTATTCCAATTAGCTCCTCGTGTCGATTTTTTGTTCAACACATTCTTCTCTAATGATTTGTAATTGTGGGTTATACAGTTCTGGGGTTGTCTGAAGCCCCACACATCCTCCAGGTGGATACGGGTGGCCCCTTTCCTAATACAATTGGCTTATTTTGTATGTTTTCATGTCAACACATCTTGTTGTACATTCGAGGCTGTTTTGTGGCCCTAAACGTTGTTTTTTTGGCTTGCCAGAATAAAAATGTAGATGGAGTCAGAGTTTGAAGGCAGAATGTGTAGTTCCTTGAAATAAATTTCCAACGGGCTATCAAACACCTAAAATAGAGGTCATAGGAAAAAAATATAGACCTAGGAAGTTGAGGTACCAAATTACACCAACTTACCCATAGGGCCCACATGAATATTTGTGTTTCACCTTCTAGAATTAGGTTTTTGGATGTCTAGGGTTTTGGCATTCATGAGTAATATCAAAAAGGCCTCTGGAGCCTCATTGTAATCCATTATTCTTAGACAGATGTGCATAGAAGCCACATCTTCTCTCAGAGATAGCTACCACCATTCGAGCAAGTTTCAGTTCTACAGTTTTATAGTTTCAACATATTTCATTATTTAATAGAAGATAGTGTTCATTGGATATCTGTGTTATTATTCATATCTCTATGTTTATTTTATTCATTCTATTAATCAGATTGTTCTTCTTCTAAATCTGTATCAGTGGTATCAGATTGGTATGTTCTTCTTTTATTTTTCTTCGTGCATGTCCCTGACAGGGTCTCGGTACAAGAAGTTGGGAGTCAAACCAATCGAGCCATTACAATATTGATCGCATGAAGCCAAAAAAAAAACCATGGGATATGAAAAGAAATATGATTGAGAAGAAGATCCTATTAAAAATTTTCTCGAGGAATATCGCATGCGACAAAGGAATGAAATGATGGACATATTCACACGGATCCTTCGACAGTTTCCCATGGAGAATCATCTTCATCAAGTGGCCATGCAACACCCTTCAAGGTATAGCTAATTTTTTGCATTCCATTATATGAAGGACTGACATATGTGAATGCTTTAGATAAATGGTTGAATCTGCTCGAAGGATATTTTTCTGTCTATAATTTTTTTTATAGGGAAAAGATCACTTTTTCACTCCTCAAGGTTGTTCCCCATGTTAAATACTGGTGGGATACTTACTCTGAGCAATGAGTTGTGGAGGAATCTACAATATTTGTTCTAGCCCCTACATGGAATTCTTTCCATCATGCTATTAAATAAAATTACTACCCTATTGGAATCTATGAAGACCAGTACACTAGATGGGCCACCCTACGTCAAGAAAGGGACCAGACAGTACCATAATTCACCAATATTTCCATACCCTAGGCACCAAATTGGGTATCAAAGACTCTTAGCATCATCTGGTGCTCAAATACAGTGGTTGTTTGCATAGATACATTCAAACAAAAATCGATTTCCTGTACATCAACTCATTGGGCACATATTATAGATACATTGTCAAAACCAAGCAAAAATTTAAGCAGAAACGATGAGATTTTGGATCTGCAAACCCCTCATAGAAGAAGTAGGGAAAATGTAGCCCCAACAAACATAGAAAGGGACCAAATTGAGATGGCATGTTAAGCCTTGATATTGACTCATTACCCCTTAATTGGGGCATATTACATTAGTAATGTTATTTTATTTATGTCATCTTTATTCCATTAGTTGTAACTATACCTCCTAGTCTCCTATATATACCAAGGAGACATTTTCATTTGGAATCATTTGGGAATTGTAAATTTATGTGGACATAAAAAGGTTTCCCCCTCCAAGAGGATTATTATCTGAATTTCTCTATTTTTCAAGGCATTCAGTACTTATTCTGAGGTTTTTCTATGCTATATTGATATTTGGTTCTTAACATATGGTATCATAGCTCAAGATATTGGGGTTTCGCTGCTACATCTGAGACACCTTGGAATTTTCACTATAACTTTTTTTCTACAATGTTTCATAAGGAACTGCTTGAGGATATTTAGTAGATAGATCTAGGTCCGTTGGGTTAAAATTTCATCTCTTAAGACCTTATAACTTCGGAGATACAACCTGTGCAAGATAGGGTTCTGGAATCATCTGGAACTAAGTCATTGCGGAATTTTCACTGTACCATTTCTTCTGTAAAGTTTCAGACCCTGAACTTTGAATTATTTTCACATAAATTAGAAAGGTATATTTGGTAAAACTTTCAGCTTCTGGGTCATCTTACATTTGTAGATACACCCTATGGAATGTAGGGTATCTGACTAGTCCTATTGACTAGTCTCAAGAAGGTGTTTCATGTAAAAAAATCGTAACTTCTTGCTAGAGAATCCAAATTGAGTGAGACTAGTTGCATTGGATATTGGACAGTCTCTTGTATTTATTGTACAAGTTTCATAATTCTATATCAATTATTTTTTTTAGGGAACAATATACAATTGACATCTCCCAGAAAGGAAAAAAATCAGCAAGTTGTGGGGAAGTTACCGTAAATTCCACTTGGCACATCCAATTTTGATCAGACCTATGGCATTGCAGAGAAGAAATATCAGAGAACTACAAAAAATAAAGTTTCATACCCAGAAGGGCCAAAACTTTTTAGATACAGTAGAAGAAATATTGTCTAGCAGAACCACCTCAAAATCAAGGTTCAAAAGTGATACTTGGCCAACATGCCACCCAAAAAGGGAACTTCTACACCAAATAAGCCTCGAGATAATCCAACATGGACTCTTGATGAAGGTGAAGAAATGCATAGGGACATAAATGATTTACAAAAGAAGAGAGTAACAAAAGATGAACTACAAGAGATGATGGAGGGTTTAAAAGGGGAGATCATGGAAGGATTGAAAATTTCATAATAGAGAGGACACCTAAAAGTGAAAATGTATCCCATGAAATTCATGATGAGGACACAAGGAAGGTGAATTAAGAATGGAGAAATTCCAACTTTGGGTTGAATAACAACCACATTCCTATGATCGGTATGAGTAAATTTGATTTCAGGGACACCATCACATGGATACTGCAGATGGAGCAATTCTTTGATCTACATAATGTGCCACATACACAAAAGGTATGAATTGCTTCTTTATATTTAGAACCCAATCAATTTGTATGGTATCGATGTCTTTGTTCTTGTAAATCACTCGTCACTTGGACAATTTTCAGAGAAGAAATGATAGCACACTATGAGGATATAAGGAGCAATACCTTCTTTAGCCAATTGATAAATCTCAAGCAAAAGGGTTCAGTTACAGAGCACATTGAGAACTTCCTAACATTGAATATAAAGGTAACATATATTCTAGATGAGAACTTGATTGATGTATTCATAGGAACTTTAAAGGATAACATTTAACATGAGGTTCACCTTTGGGAACCCAAATCATTAGAGAATACATTTAAGGTGGCAAGAAATGTTGAAAGTAAAAATATGGCTATGGCCACTAGAAGGACCAATCCCAACATCTATAGAGAGAATAATGCTCCTTCTTCTAAAACACCTCAACCTACAAGGTTGACACCTCAACAATTAGAGGAAATAAAATCAAAAGGTTTATGCTTTAATTGTGACATCAAGTATAGTAAGGGACATAAGTGTGGTGAGAAGAAATTATTCTACATGGATTGTGAAGAGGAAGAAGAACAAGAACAAGAACCATATCAAGATGAAAACGTAGAAGAAATTTCATCTGAAGAGTTGACTCCCATGATATCGTGTAATTCATTGGCTATAATTAACACTCCTCAAACCCTCAAGATCGAAGGATACATAAAAAAAAAAAAGGTAATAGTCCTAATTGATTCTGGCAGTACTCATAATTTCATTCACTATAAATTAGCCAAAGCTCTCAATTCCTTTGTATATCCAGTGCCAGAGTTTCAAGTAATGATTGTAGATGGAGGAAATATCAATTGATCAGGAAAATGCAATAGGATCAATCTCACTATGGGGGACTATGTAATGAATAGTCCAATGATTTCTATACCCATTTGTAGTGTTGATGTGGTACTAGGAATCCAATGGTTACAATCATTAGGAACAGTGGATTTTAATTTTCGAGAACTTTTCATGAAATTTTCATTGGAAGGAAAATAAATTGAGTTAATATGTATCATAGGGAAACCTGGTAAGGTGATAAGCTCGAATGGCATGAAAAAATTATTGAAAAAGGGGCATCAAGGTGTTATTTCACAACTATGTTCACTAGATGTTCAAACATCTAAGCCATCTATTCCGCAATATCTCCAAGGGATCATTGATAATCATTCCAAAGTATTTGAAGATATTCCCAAAGGTCTTCCACCCACTCGAAATCATGATCATGAAATTTACCTAATTCCTGGGAGTGTTCCTGCTAACATCAAGCCATACAGATACCCTTATGCCTAGAAGAGTGAAATTGAGCGCATGGTTGAAGAAATGTTAGAGGCTGGCATTATTAGACTTAGCCAAAGTTCTTACTTTGCACTAGTGGTAATGGTATTCAAGAAAGATAGCTCATGGCGTATGTGTCCAGATTATAGAGATCTCAACAAGATCACTATTAAAGATAAGTTTCCTATTCCTGTCTTATAGAGATCTCAACAAGATCACTATTAAAAGATAAGTTTCCCATTCTGGGCCATTGATGAATTGTTAGGATGAACTACATGGAGTACAATCTATTTCAGCAAATGGATCTTGTTCAGTAAGGTATCATCGATTAGAATGAAGGAAGAAGATATCCCAAAACAAATAACGGACCATGAAGGCCATTATGAATTTTTGTCATGCCTTTTGGCTTCACAAATGCACCTTCCACATTCCAAGGGTTGATGAATTCCATTTTCAAGCCCTTCCTTCGAAAATCTATGTTAGTATTTTTACGATATACTAATCTATAGGAAATATTGGGAGGAACATGTGGGATTACTGTTGGACAAGGTGCTACAACTACTAAGCGAGCAACAACTATATGCCAAACCAAATGTTTCTTTGGAGGAAGGAGGCAGAGTATCTGGGTCATATCAGATTCTCATGAAGGTGTTAAGGTAGACCTTAAATAATATTAAGGCCATGATGGATTGGTCAATTCCCAAAATATTGAAGAAACTTAGAGAATTCTTTGTTTGACTGGTTACTACCACAAGATTGTTCGACACTATGGAAGAATAACAACACCTTTAATGACACTAACTAAGAAGGATGCATTTTTATGGACTCCGAGAAACTAAATGTTTTGAACAACTTTAAAGAGGTGATGTGAAAATCTCCATCTTGACCACTCTAGACTTCAAAAAATCCTTTATTTTGGAATGTGATGCCAAGGGAAATGGAATTGGTGTTGTCCACGCAATAAGGAAGGCCCCCTAGATTTTGAAAGTCACTCACTCAAGGGAAATGACTTGCACAAACCCATTTATGAGAAGGAAATGATGAAATATCACATGCATTGAAGAATGGTGTCCTTACCTCTATTAGGTAGGCACTTCAAGGTCAAAACGTATCATGATAGTCTTAAATACTTCTGGAAACAAAGATCATCTTTAGAAGAACAACAAAATGGGTAAACAAGGTGATTAGGTTGTGATTTTGAAATCATCTAAAAAAAAGGAATCAAAATGTTGTGGAAAAATGCACTCTCAAGAAATCATGAAGATGTTGAGGCCTTTCTTTGTGCTATCTCGACTATCCAACCCGATTGATAATAGAAGCAAGGGATGAATGAAGAATGACAAAAAATGTGGGACTCTCATCCAAAGGTTGCGTGCCAGAAGATTCCAAGGCTATATTGGGATACATTACATGGAAAAATGATTCAAGATGGTACAAATATCACTTATATATATGTAATAAATCCCAACTCAAAAAAGGTATTAAGTTTGGAATTGCACACCTTCCAGGAGGGCACCCATTTTTAAAACCTACCATAGAGTCAAGAAGGATTTTTGGGATGGCCTTAAAACTCGATGTTCAAAGGTTTGTGGCAGAATGTTTGCCTTGCCAACAAAATAAGGAAACAATTAAGACCCCATGTATTTACAACCATTAGCCATCCCAAGTTAGTGTTGGGAGGAGGTTTCAGGATTTCATCACAGTATTACCTAATTCTAAAGGAAAGAGTGTCATCATGGTGATTTTTGATAGACTCCATCAAGTACACACACTAGCACTCTCATCACTTCAAAGCTAGCACAATTTCCACCACATTCATCTATCAGCCTGCACCCATATTGCAGCTCCAAAGATTATTGTAAGTGACAGATCCCATTTTCACTAGAAATTTTTTTACTACATTTTTTCTTGTTTGGGTACTCAATTGGCTCATAGCTCATCCTATCATCCTCAATCTGATGGACAAACCAAGATAGTGAACAAATTTCTAGAAGGCTACCTTTGTTGCTTTGTCTCTGGTAAACAAACACAATGGTTAAAATGGTTACCCTTGGAAGAATGGTGGTATAACACTTCCTTTCATATTGCAACAAAAATGATACCATTTATGGAACTCTATGGATACCACCCTCCTTCCATCACTTATTCGCTAAAATAAAAATATAAGGTTCAAGCAGTGGAAGATCACATCAAGCATCAATGACAAGTTCTCCAAATCTTAAAGGACAACCTAAACATGGCACAAAATCGCATGAAACAATAAGCAGATCGACATCGTAGTGAAAGAAGTTTTGAAGTAGGGGATTGGGTGTTTTTAAGACTACAACCATATAAACAGATGTCCCTCAATCAAGCCAAAAAGGATAATAAATTATCACCAAAGTACTATGGCCCTTATAAGGTGTTGCAAAATATTGGTACTATGGCATACAAATTGGAGTTGCCTACATCTTCACGAGTATACCCAGTTTTCCATGTTTCATGCTTAAATAAGGTTATAGGTGACTAGATCCCAGTTCAAACTATATTTCCAGAACTTGACGAGGGAGGAAAAATCATATTGGATCCTGAAGCCATCACTGACACAAGAGTTTTCCAGTTGAGGAATAGATCCATTTCAGAGTATCTCATTAAATGGAGGAAACTACCGGCTAGATATTCCACTTGGGAAGATGAGTCTTTTATACAGAAGAATCCAGAGTTACTCAAGCATTGCGTAAAATACTTGTCTCAAGGGGAGGGGCATGTTAAGCCCTAATATTGGCTCATTACCCCTTCATTGGGGCATATTACATTAGTAATGTTATTTTATTTATGTCGGATTTATTCCATTAGTTGTAATTATACCTCCTAGTCTCCTATATATACCAAGGAGACATTTTCATTTCAAATCATCTGGGAATTGTACATTTATGTGGGTATAAGGAGGTTTCTCCCTCGAAGAGGATTATTATCTGAATTTCTCTCTTTTTCAAGGCGTTGAGTACTTATTCTGAGGTTTTTCTATGCTATATTGATATTTGGTTCTTAACACGGCCTACCTCAGAACAACCAGTCCAAGACGTAATATAAGAAGGGAAATGAGAATATGAAGAAGGAAATGGGAAAATGGTGTGAGTACCATAAAATTCCTTGGCACAACACTGAATAATTTCACTCCAAGAAGTTCCTCGTGGTCAATCTGAAGGTTTCTGAGTCAGAGGGCGATTTTTATTCTGATTATGATTTTGATTCCAATCCTGAAGGAGGAAAGAAAATTATCGATGCTAAACCTAGTGGCATTTTCACTACCACCCAAAGTCTGTCCAAGCAAACCAGAAGAACCAGAGGAAGAGGAACGCCTCTTTCACTCGCAGATGTGGGTCAAGGGGGCTTTGATTCATTTCATTGTCGACAACGGTAGTAAAAAGAACTTGATTTCGGCATATGTTGTCAAGCAGTTGGACCTACCAATGACACCACACCTGCAACCCTACACCATCAACTGGCTTCACCAAGGAACATATATCCATTTCATCCAACAATGTCAACTTCCCTACGACATCAAGCCTTTCAAATATGAGGTACTGTGTGATATTTCTACCCTTGAAGTTTGTGATGTTCTTTTAGGGTAACCATATTTTTGGAAGCATCATGTTGTGTATGACTCTAAACCCCATAGTGTTATTATTACTTTGGGTAGACAATTGTATAGGACCCAAAGGTAGCACCACCTACTGCTATTTATTTAATCTTTGCTAAGCAATGCAATAAGGTCATTTCGTAGAATGGGAAGTTACTCTTCTTTTTTATCTCTTCTCACAGTGAGTATAAGGTTGTCACCACATATGTGGGCTCTACACAATGCCTCCCTTTGCAGTAGCAACTAGTGGACATAATCATGGAAGAATACTGAGGCATCTTCTCCTCACCTACAGGGGTACCGACACACTGCCAAGTCAAGCATCCAATTGATCTGACCCCCAACGCACCTCTACCTAATGGACTAATCTATCAACACTCATTGATGGAGAATGACGAAATCATGTGTCATATTCAAGAGCATATTCAAAAGGGGAACATCTGACCCAGTTCCTCCCCTTGCGGAAGCCTGATTGTACTGGTGTAGAAGAAGGACATGACTTGGTGACTCTGTATTGATTACAGAGCCTTAAACAAAATTACAGTCAGGAACCGCTAACCCATTCCCACAATTGATGACCTTATTGACCAACTGAAGGGGGAAAATTTATTCAGAAAGATTGACCTAAAGTATGGCTACCACCACGTTCCCATCGAATCGACGGATGTCTGGAAGACAACCTTCAAGTCTAAAGAAGGTATCTATGAATGGCTAGTCATGACCTTTGGCTTAACAAATGCACCAACCACTTTCATGAGATTGAAGGATGATGCATTGAGACTCTTCACCAACTCCTTTATGGTAGTATATTTGTATGACATGCTCATCTTCAACAAAACATGTGAGGAGCACATGCGGCATATTCAATAGGTTTTGAGCACTCTACAAAAACACAAGCTTTATGCCAACTTGGAAAAATGTTCTTTTGGCATGAGCAAGGTCCAATACTTTGGCTACAATGTTGATGATCATGGGGTACATGTGGATCCAGCTAATATCCAAGTCATATGTGATTTTCCAACCCCAACCACACTAATCAAGCTTCAAAATTTTTGGGAGTAGCCAACTTCTATTGATGGTTCATGTTGGGATTCTCCTATATTGCATGGGCCCTTAGCTAGGTGACCAAGGGAGGCGGTAGGGAAAAGTTCGTGTGGGGAAAGGAGAATAAAAAATAATTCGATGACCTAAAGCATCGCTTGTGATAAGCTTCAATACTCTCCTTTCCTGATCTGAAGCAACCATTTGAGATTGAGACTAATGCATTTGACTATGTTGTGGGTACAATTCTCACTCAACGCAAGCATCCGGTGGCATACCATAGTGAGAGACTCTCTGATACTGTCCAGAAATACCCCATCTATGAAAAGGAAATGTATTCCATTGTACAAGCCTACCATCAATGGAAACATTACATTCTAGGGAAATAGATGATCATACACATTGATCACAAGCCTCTTCAGTTCATGCAGACACAAGGGAAATTGAGAACGACCGTCATCGGAAGTGGTCCACCTACCTGCAACATTTCCATATCAACATCAAGTATAAGATGAGTATCTCCAATCATGTTGTTAATTGCCTCTGTTAATAACATGATTGGACATGAATCATCTAAGAGGCCCAAACTTTATCATCAAGATCCAGACATCACCACCACCTACCAGTTCTTCGGTATAGGTGCAACTATCACTGATTTTCACATTCAGAATGGACTCTTATGCCACCAGGGCCATCTCTTTATTCCTACAAGAAAGCGTGAAAACATGATTTGGGAATCCCACTACAGTTGGGTGGCAGGAAATTTTGGCATAGAGAAAATTGTGGTCGTTCTTCAAAAACTTTTTATTAGCCAAAACTTTGATAGGACGTCAACAATTATATCAGATATTTCACTTTGTGTGCCATTGCCAAACCAACCATCAAGAATCAAGGCTTATACACCCCTCTTCCTATTCTCTAGAATCCTTGGGAATCCATCTCAATAGATTACATATCTGTCCTTCCACCCACCAAGAAAGGAAATGACTGTGTGTTCATGGTCGTTGATAGGTTTTCAAAGATGTCCATCATCACAGCCTGTAAGAAGAATGTCACAATGATAGATAATTCCAAGCTCTTCTTCGAGCAAGTGTGGGTTCACTTTGGGATACCACAGACCATCATCTCCGACCGAGATAGCAGGCTCCTCAACACCTTTTTCTCGAGTCTTTGGACTCTGTTGGACACCAAACTCACTAATTCCACTACTTTCCTCCCCCGAACTGATGGCCAAACAGAGGTCTTCAATCGGATGATTGTGCACATCCTACCTATGTACAATTCTAAACATCCACATACATGGGACGAGAGTCTCCCATATTTCCAACATAGTTACAATAAGTCTCTCCATAGTTCCACTAGTTGTATCCCATTTCAGGTGGATCTGGGATTCCAACCCTTGGGACCCATTGATGTTGCACTTCCTCTTGCCACCGCATAGAGAGAATCTTCCCCTGATCAGTATGCGATCGATAAATCCACTAGATTCATTGAGCGGATTTAGCACATACACCAACAAGTCCAGGAGATTTTACAGAAATCCAATGCTAAGTAAAAGAAATGCCACTATCAACACAGGGTGCCACACTAGTTTCAAGTTGGTGAGAAAGTCTCGTTACATATGAAAAAGGAGCATCTCACCGAGCCCCATTAGAATATTTGCCCACTTTTTTATGGGTTTTACACTATCACCAAGGTGGTGGGTAGCAATTATTTTGAGCTCAACAATCCACCCTTCCTTGTTTTGCATCCAGTATTCAATGTGGATCTCCTTCGACCATATTTTACACCATTATTGGAAACATCTTATATCGTAGAACACCTCACACCGACATAGCTCAACCATGACTACATGGAACAAGCATCCATTGATCATATAGTGCACACACAGGTCAAGGATGTTGATACTGAGAGGGGATTGAATCAGTATCAAGTACAATTTAAAAACCTTTTTCAACTTATACTTAAACCATTCAATTATATCCAATGAGCAATGAACAATAGTATAAGAGTTACACCACAATACACCATGCACAATATATGAGAAATAATCAATAGT
>SNQJ01S0058704.1:14228-42955 GCA_010110895.2 Picea sitchensis | reverse complement strand
CATTCCTTCCCTCTATTTCTCTCTCTCACACTCAATCTCACTCTCTCCCTCTCCCTCCCCTCTCCTCCCCTCTCTCTCCCTTCTGCTTTCTCTCCCCCTCTCTTTCTTTACCTATCTCTCGTTGTGTTTGGGTTGTTATATTCTTTGTAGTGAAATTATAGTCAAGGTGGATTGAATGAAAGTCAAAGTCAAAGTTCGATATGGTTCGGCTGGGTAAATACAAAGTTGAAGAAATCAACAACAAGTCAAAGGTAAAGGCAATTCAACCAAGTAAAAATGAAGAATACATCGACAACAAGTCGAAGGTTGAGGTGGCTCGACTAGGTAAAGTCAAAGAGTTCAATCGACATGTGGTAGATAAGAGGGAGTGTGGGAACTAGATGAAGATTGAATGAGGGCCAACCGATAATCTATTGGTAATATGACTTGGTATTCAATTGTAACAGAATCCTAATTTTTGTGGGATTTGTAGCCATTTATATGCGTGGATCTATGACCATTTTTGGGTGACTTTTCTTTAGGGATTTTCCTACTATAAAGCCTATAAGTAAGTCATATTGTAATACTATAAAGTTTAATAAATAGATGATGAAACCGTAGAGGTTGTTGGTCATGTAGATGTAATTCGAATTGGTTGTAGGCTTGTTCTTGTCTAAAGCACTCTCTCCATAGTTGTAGGGTTGATTTGTTTCATAGTTTTTAGTTTGTTGCTGAGATTTTGGAAATAATTCCTAGTATAGAGGTTTGTTTATATACTTCGAGGGAGCTGGTTTTGCAGGAGCTATTTTGAGAGGTCTGACAATATATTCTAAATTTTATAATATGATGGAGCTTACGAAGACAAAGCGAGCGAGGATGAGTGGTTTTGGAGAAATTCCATGTGTGCATATTGTGAGACAAGTTTTGAATATTGTTGGCCCTCGACCAAGTTTTGGAGAACCTTGGTCGTCTTTTACCATTTCTGGGACTTCAACAGGTTGGTCCAAGATGAAGCACCCAGGCAAAGCGGAGATCACTGGATCTCTCCCCCTTTTACAAACTTTTTGGTTTTAGGGTTTATGTAACGGGTACGGCCCATGGGTTTACCCAAGCTTAGGCCCCTTTTGTAATATATAAATAAGTAGCTAGGCGATGTAAAATAAGGCCAGAGTGCTAAGTGAAAATAGTTGTGAAGGCTTTGTGCATATTGTATGTTGAGACTTGCAAAGCTAAGTGCAAGTGTTTCGTAAGTTCTTTGTACATAGACTGTGTAAAGGCTTGGTGCTAGACCTAACTCAAGGAAGGAGTATCTAGCGAGGTGCACGCATATCTCCTATCCTATGTAGAGTTGGCTTCGTGGCTCTATGCATGTAATAATATTGGAAGAAGCTAATAAAGAAGAAGAAGAGTTGGTGGATGTAGCCCCACACTGGGGTGAACCACGTATATCCTGTGTTGTGGTTGTTTTGTGCGATGTGGTTGATATGTTACTGATGTGATCTATGCTTACTGTTGTAATATTTATGTATGTTAGATGCATCTAATGTAGTAGCTTAGTGCCTTATATGTGAATGAATACTAGATCTACTTTGATGCTATGTGTTGAATGGTTAGATATATTTAGATATTGATGAATACTATGTTGTTTTCTAATTATGGCTTTTGCCTGTGATGAGAATAAGGGTCAAAGACTAATGAATGTTAATTGCTAAGTGATATGTTAAGTATTGTGATCACAGATCTGTGTCCCAGCTAGGTTGTAGACACATGAGTCCTACAACCCCCCCTTCCTTTACCTGGGTTGAGACTTCATTTTCTTCGCAAGTGATGCTGAAAGGGCTAGTAGTTAGGGTTTTGTTGGTGCATTGTTGAAGCGTGGAACCCTGGGTCTGCCCTGTGCCAACAAATGGTTCCGTTGTCAGGACCTGAAACTATGATTGCTGGGAACTGAAGAAAAGAGAAAGCTTTGTGCGTATATCTGTTGCTATAGTGTGCAATATTCTACTTGACTTGCGAAGCTTTATGCTAAGAAGGGAGATGAATCTAAAGAAAAGAGGTAAGATGTTAAAAAAAATTCTCTGATAAGGTAAGATAAGTGAAATTTTTTGTCTTGAAATAATGGATCTAGGTATGTTTGATAGATTTCACACTAGTCTAAAAACTAGGGCACCACTAGAAGAAAGAAGATTTTATATGAATAGATCTGACCAAGTTAATGAAAGATATGTTATTCCTATGCATAGAAAGAATTTTTGGACTAACAAGTGGATGCAGGATCCTAGAAATAATTTTCTATAGGTCCATCACTATGATCCCAGTGGATAGTACAGGAAAGGTTGGGGATGATTTAAGAGAAAGAGAGGACTGACTCTTTGTTATAATTGCAGAAGACCGGGACATCTTGCCAAAGAATGCCCTGGTATAGGTCCTAGTTGTCTTTGTTGTAAAGTTGTTGCTCATGAGGTTTTGGATTGTCCTTGAATGATTGCTAAAGCTGAAAGGATGGATATGAGACAAGAAAACCATGAAGAAGGTCAAGAGACTAAGGATATGCTAGAATACCAGAAAGAATCAAAGACTATATTATTGCAGATGAAAGAAACATTGAATGATCACAGAGGCATCAGTTTACCAGATATCTTAAAAGAGAAGCAGTGCATAGAAACAAGAATAGGATACTTCAACATAGAATGTGTATTGGATGTTGAAACACAGGTGAAAATTATGCTAGAAAGTACTTGAGAAATTTTGAGAAATCCTGCTATGATTCCTTCATTGGGAGGAATAGGATTGTTTAAAGGAAAGATGATAACCCTATGTGGAATACTTACTCATGTATCTATGAGTGCTCATGGAACATCGAAAAAATAAGAATTCAAGGTCATTAAGTCTGTTGAGAACAATGCTCCTTTTGCACTTTTGTTAAGAAGGACTTGGATTGAGAGAGATTAGATCCAAAGGAAAGAAGAAGAGGAACCTATAGAACAAAAAAAGAAATAACTAAGGGAGTTCATGGCTAGGATAATAACCCACTTAATAGAATAACATGAGGACAAGTCGAATCAACTAAGGGCCAGAGACCTGGCTGTCGAAGTTGAAAGAGTGCAAGAAGGCTTAAATAACTTATCCATGCAGAAGAAAAGAGAACCTACTCCAGAAATAGTAAGAGAATAATTATTACCCTCGAACCCTGTGAATGACCCTCAGCAGTGCAAAGTTACTATGCTAAGAAAATATAAGAAAAAGAATGGAAAGAGGAATCCAAAGATGCAGATCATAGGAAAGAAAGAAAGAAATCTCAGTAAGATGAAAGAAAAGCTAGAAAAATTGTAGGAGGACTTCGCAGATGGAAGGCTTGCAGAACTTGAACCCCGCCAAAATAGAAGAATAGCATAGACTGGAACTTCGCCATGACGAATCAATATGACCATTGGAGGCATCTTGACCATTAGAATGACTCTCTACAACATCTATAAACATAGTTATTGCCGGAAAGATCGCCATTGGACCATTGGTACCATGCCATAATGGATGGAACCATATTGATTAAGGCATTCCTGCCCATTCGAAGAATCTGTTACGAAGTTGTCTATTTAGTCTATTGCATGTCTCATTAGGAACACTTTTGCAAACTGAGATATTCGAGCCAATAGAGAACTGATTGCTACTGCACTGTGCATTTGATACCTCGCCAACCGCTTTGTTTACCTTGAGCATCTATTCATCTATCCGAGTTATCTGATCTAGACCGTGCATGTCGGATGACCTTAGTGCAGTAGAGAATTTTGTCAAGGAGATCCTGGTAGACCTTATGGCTGAAAAGGTCATGTCTATAGGAGCACAAGCCTCATCGACGAGAGGATTGCAAGCATCCCCGTTGACTGCATGTTGATCTGGGCCATCCTGAACTACAACAGATAAAAAAAGTAAGCACCGTGAAGACCTGGCGAATGCAAAGCCCATCCCGTTGGTATTTCCCAAATATATCCTACCTCTAGATGGCGTGGTTAGTTGTGACAATGTCTCGAGATATTTCGACTATACACAGATCACTGCATACCTCCCAAAGGGGATACATGCAGTTGGACCGTAATTGGGATAGATCCTAATGCTCAAGATCAATGATTTAAACTTAGAAGAATGCAAGAATTATGGAATGCTCGCACCACATAAGCATGTAACAAAGAAAATGGGGAAGAAGCCAAAGATAGTTCCCCAACGAGACCATGGACATTGTGAGATCAAAAATCCTTAATGTGATGAAGATACTACACTTTGGTAGACATCAGGAGGTTAACGTGTGCGTTAAAAAACTCTTGTCGTGCTTCCATGGAAGGTACCTGTGAGTGGATAGGCACATCATTGTAGATTCGACGTTGATCCACAAAATCACTGGATTGACTATGCAGGGACTGAACCCTCAGGAATTTTACCTAAGGAAGGCTACAGATCGCACCCTGGCGCAACAAATACAGGACACCTATGGTGATGTGGAGAAAGGGAAGCGGGGCTACAAGGTAGCCTCCATCCAATATGGCACAGTGGGCGTAGATTACCATTTGATCGTTGATAAGCTCGTTAGGAATAACAGACCGACGCAGGTCACGGCGTTTGTCATCGACCTCATAGGAAAGTGATTCGAATGGATGCAGATGTACTAGACAAGCAAGACCAGGGCTACAAGTTTCACTTCAGTTGGTTTTTTATTCTCGTTGCCTTTGTCACTTGGGAGATGCCAGAAGGAGCAACCTTCCCTGAAGTTGATTAGTCTGAACCACTGGCCGCGAGGTTCACCACCTTGTGGTACTCGAGCGATATGGCAAAGCAGTGGAAGTCGAATCTTTTTGTTAGGGTCCTAACTCGCACATAGGTAGAGCAATATATTCAGATGTAATCAAGGTCAATATTAATAAGGCCTTTCAATAAAATAGAATAAGGCGCATGTAAGAAGACCTAATAGAAGCTTTCGCTTCTAGAAGGATCTTCCTCTCGATGCTTCCCTTGATAGACATATTTAGTATAAATAAGGGTCAAGGGTATGAAAACCCTAGCTTGGAGATTATTGTAACAGAGTACTGCTCGACTGGAGGTTTCCCCCTCGAAGAGGCCCGTGAACATTGCTTTCTAAATCAAAGTGTTATTTTGGTTGTTGTTCTTATATCATTTATGCGTTATTGTGGAGATTATGCTGGTTATATTACTATTATTCTGCCATTTTTAGCATTTTATTTATGTTCTGCATACTTTTTATATCTGGTATATTACAAGTGGTATCAGAGCACTTTCTTTGGCAGAAATTGCGGAAAGTTTTTTTTTAGGGTAGAGACGTATTCAGACGTCTTTTAGCCACAAAGATTTGTCGTTAGGCGCATAAACCCGTGGTTGAGGGATTCATACACGCAGGAAACACAAGTGGTTCTTAAGCACACATCTGTTCTCCACCCTTGTAACCTATGACATCCCCCAAAATAAAATATTTTGAAAATTTAATTTGCTGGAAATTTATTCTGTTTTTAGTAAATTCGAATTTGGAATTTTTTTTCCATTTATGGCAATTCTGAATTTCGAATTTGTTAATTGTAATAAATTATTATGACTATTGGGCAGAGATCTGATTTGACCCCACTAACTATTTGACAAATACACTGTTTAAAAACATAATGTTTTATATTGATTGCAGGTGGACAAATGGAACAACCATGTTAAAAGTAGCTCACCGTGATTCCATGAGTGGGGAACATGTTGGAACTACACCTAGGCTGATTTTTACAAGTGCCAAATTAGTGATTTTTCCATTGGCAGCCCCTGAAAATCAGGGATTTAGGAAGATGCAAAAATTCCCAAGGGAGGGAAAAAGGCCTAGGCAATTAATAAATAAGCATATGTGAGGAGGCACGACGCTGCCAAGTATGATTGGAAAGAGACTATTGATTCTTTTTTTTTCCACTTGCTATTATGAACACTGAATGAGTGTGAGGCAAGGGGGAGTTACTGAATTGAAGGACAATGTTGTAGAGGGATTTCCAAGTTTACCCTTATGGACTCATGGTCAGGCTAGGGGGTGAATCAGGCAAGTGATCGTGGCTTCTTGGTTCTACGGTTGGGAGGAACGTGGCTATTCCCTTTGTTTTCCCGTGAGTTTAGTTCAGATATGCTACTCTAATCTCTATCTGTCTGAATGATTTTATATTGGATGTATTGTACATGTTATAGCTGAACTGAAATGGTTTCTAGTATCTATTTTAATGATCGTATAATTGTTGTAAGTCTTTTTCTGTATCTAAATTTCAGTATTTCTGCCTCTATGGGATGAATTGGTTATTGATATAGTGGAATCCTTAAAGTTGGTATGCATGCAATAACCTAGACAAAGGCTGTTCGATTTCATGAAATATACAGTCCACTTAACTATCGAATAGTTACACATAAATTCTGGAATCATCCCCTGAGTAATCCTCTACTGCGGAATTAGAACTTGTATGTAAATATAAAATATATGATATCCTCATAGAATTCAGTAAATAGACTGTAGGATTTAATTATGGAATTGTTTCTGGAAATTAAACTTTAAGTAGAATCGAATATGTATCAATGAGTGAACAAATCTATTACAAGCATATATATTTCATCCTGTAATTTAATTCCTAAAGAAAAATCCCATATATAGTCGAACTTGGATAGAACTAGAATAACGAAGCATATGGGAATGAGCATAATGAAAGGAATGAGACTACCCTAAACTTAATGATGTATTCATGCTAGGATCATACTACAGGAAAGTGAATAAATGATTTCGCTGATACATCATCAACGTATGACACATCTTACATATGCTGTGCGCAGAGAGAAACAAAGACTTGTATGGCTGTAGCATTACCATTTAGGATATCTATTAAATTTGCTTCACATTTTACAGAAATCTATTTTAAGAAATTACAGAGTAATGTAATCGATTATGAGGATACAATCGATTGAAAAGACAAGAATCTACAAAAACGTTGAGATTTGGAATGCGAAACCCCGCCTCCGAATGATCCCCTTTGGGGTAAATTCCAAATAAGAATTGCGTTAACAAGAGACTAATTATATAAACATTAACAAAGCCAAGTAATGATGGCTATTATAACTATTTTAAAGATTTCCGAATACTTTAAATTACAGAAGTAACATACAGAATGCCGAGGACAAGCTATTTCCAAATAGAAAATAATGTCCCTCCATTACTAAGCTTAACATATTTAAGAGTTTCCCAAACAAGTAAACTTAAAGTTGTTTTCGCCAATTCTAGTATTGGATTATTAGTCATTTTCCTACATCATGCTCGACTGTATATATATCCTTAAATGGAACTTTAACAAAAACAAAATGGGATTTAACCCTCAGATATCCAGAACAGGAAATTGGTGCATAAGTAATGTTACTTTTAACAACAGAAAGCTACGAACAGAATCATGACCTCCATGCTTTGATTTAAGAAGCAAGTTGAGAACCACATTTTTGGAAACCGAGTACCTTTGTCATGATGAGCAGAGGCCGGTACCTGCACTGTGAAGTGGGCATACCTGCATTCGGCCATCACAGAAAATATAAGTAAAGTACAGAGTAGAACTTTAAATTATAGAATCGAAAGTGTAGATTGATAACCACAGCTATGCCGGACTACTTATCTTAAGGGACGAAACACCGCGCCCTTCAGTTGTCGTGCCTGGTTTTGTAATCGACCCTGGCCGAGGGGAGAATGGTTCCTGGAAATTTTGGTGGGTACCCTCGCAACAAGCAGAGTCCCACCATTAATACAGAGAAACCCATTTTGTTACAAAATTAAACAATTACTTTGAAAAGATAAAATAGCATTGCGAATCAAGAGTTAAATCTTTTATTAAAAACCCTTTATGAACAAAAATGAAGAACATAAGGAACGACATCATACACATACACAATAGAAGTTCTCATGGAAATTACCCCAACTCAGTAAGAGATAAACTACCGGTAGCCCACCACCTTACTACAAATAATATGCATCAATCACAGAGGAGAACAGGTACGTTAAGAATCCAGATTGACCTTTTATTCTCCTGGAGCCTTTACACGACGTAAGAATAAACCCTTCTGTGCTACACTGAGTGACTCCTAAAAACAGTTACTAGTCACAGGGTAAAACAAAATAAATGAACCAGAAGAATCCCATGGGACACAAACAGTGGACGCAAAGTAGGACTTTAGGTTCACAGAGGTAAAGAGAAGTGACTCTCGGATACAACCTCTTCTACAGTTGATATTAGAATGAAAGGGAGAAAGGAGTAGACTCCGAACCTAACTACAAGAAGTAAAGGTTTTCTTTGTATAACCCACACCATGAACTCTCTGGTTTCGAACTTGAGATATGACAGTTCCCTTAGAAAACTTACCAGGTAGTCAGATGTTGTTGTCGACTTCACCAATTTTGGATGCAGAGGCGGTAGCATTTCCCTGTGGAAGAATGCATAATACAGAACACTCTCCTTCGGAGTCACAAGGGAAGAAATGAGACCGCCAAAACCTAAGAGGGACGAGTACCACTCTTTACAGCACGGGAGGCACAATCCATGCGCTAGGGAAAAGTTGGCGCATCAGGATTGGGAAGAACATGAGGAAGAGTCATTGAGACTGAGGTTAGTAAGACCCTAATTAATTTCAGGACAGAGCCTTAACTCCTCCTGATAGGTACATCCACCTCCCTTAATGCTGAAGACACAAAGTTAGACAACAGTAAAACCATGACTGTCCAGTGAAACTAATCGGTCGCCAAACTTTTGTCATTGAATTTATCCTTCCTTTACACCAATAGGACGAGGAGGGTTAGTTAGTTTAGTTATGAAGATATTGATGCGGAATTGGTCGGGGTTCAATTCATTATGGTGGAGACGAATTGTATCATAACTAAAATGAAACCATCAAAGAAAACGAATCGATAACCACTCATAAATCACCATTAATATCCTTAGTCCATTACTGGTACGTATTACATTTAGGATTTGAATTCTGATGTCGACACAACTAGGTAGGATTACAAGCATTTAATCTCAGGGTTATAAACTTATGCACAAAGTCCAAATAGCCCAATTCTCTTAAATAAGGGAACTGAAAATTCAAATCCTAGTGTATGGGTGGATACGTGTAAGTAATAATATCTATATAGTAAGATATATGAGTTAGGAAAAATGCTTGTATTCGATGGAACCTCTCTTAAGTGTTAAGTTAGTATGGAAAAGGGTTACTCCAAGCCAAAAAGAAAATGTAAGTACCCATCAAACGAGTTGATAAAATGAGAATAATTAGTAACTAATGTACCAAAGAAAAAAAAATTATGATAAATTTGAGGCTCATTACATAACCCTTGTTGGTACCCCTTTGAGTGGTAGCACATCAGACAACACCTGTGTACAAAATCAACCTAGATTTCCTGAAGCCCTCTTTAGATAAAACCGATCAGTCGCCTGACTGTTATAGTGCCACCAAGAACAACACTCGGGAAGATACTCTCTAGTACCTAGGTAGTCAGGTAGTACGGCTAAGGGTACGGTCTATCCTCCTTAGTTAGTGCGATGAGATATTGGGCCAATTACTATTGTTGGACCCCGCACTTATATCAAAGAGCTATAGCACAGGGAAAACCCTTGTCTGTAGAACCCTTGGGGGATAGAAACATAAACAAATTAAAACAGACAATATATGTTGCCGCGCAACTGTGTTCGGGTTGCCAAATCACTACACTTTTCTTACTGGTTAAGCATTTGGGGATTTCACCACTGTAGTATTCTTCAAATAGGAGTATAACTCCGCATGTGTAAAAAAAAGAAAAAAAGAAAAAAAGAAAAGGAAAAGTCTGGAAATTGTTTCACCATTATTTGAGACCTATTCCATTGGATCCATCTTTTTTCCCTTATCACATTCATCCATATCATTTTTCGGAAAAAAAAATTGACCCCTCCCGCTCCTTTCACCCATCCTCATGGCCCATACCCGTAGCCAAGACCTGGAAGCTCACTTCAACACCTTGCAATATGGTATCCTCGAGACCCAAAAAGAAGTGAAACAACTCAATGCCACTATTTCCTCCATCGATGCATCCATCAATACAACCATAAATACAACCATGCAGTCCTCAATGGAGGAAGTCAAACAAGAACTGACCAACCAGCTTGAATCTGTCTTTGCATCACTCTGCACCAAACTTAATATCCCTACAAATGGCCCTTTCTATGATGCACCTCCAAATACTGAAGGTGAACATTCCACCCATTCCCATACCTTTCAGCACTATCACTTTCAACGTGACCTACGCCTTCCACAGGTGGATGTGACCAAATTTGATGGCTCGGACCCCACTAGTTGGGTAACCCAAATGGAACATTATTTCTCTTTATACGACATTACAAATGACTTGGGAAAACTCCGGTATGGTGTTCTCCATCTAGATAAAGAACTTTGGCAATGGTGGCAATGGAGAAAAACCTCTCGTCAAGGGTATATTGCTTGGACCCAATTTGTGATTGAGCTTTATGAACACTTTGACACTGACACCAACCATTTGGGTCATTTGACAACACTGAAACAATCAGGAATAGTAGAAGACTTCATAGCTTCCTTTGAGTGACTGGCTTTTCAAACAGAGGGCATGACTGATGCTTTCTTTCGAGATTGTTTTATCAGTGGCCACAAAGAGGAGATACAGGCCCATGTCCTCATGGCTCGACCTTCGAGTTGGGTGGAGGCTACTAAAAAAGATAAAGAAGAAGAACGGGTTGTATCCTCTCAAAACTGTAAACCCTCCTTTATCCCTCACCCTAAACCCGTAAATCCCACTACTCCCTCCGCCCCATTAAAGATCCAAAAATTGACCAGGGCTGAAATGGTTGAATGTCAACTCAAAGGCCTTTGTTATAATTGTGATGACAAAGATTTTCTGGGCCATAAGTGTAAGGAACAAAAGTGTTTTATGGCTATCTCTAAGGATATTTTGGAAGAGGATGTTGAAACTCCCCTTGTGTCTGAGTCACCTGAAATCACTGGCATAACCCCTCCCTCATACCCTCCTGAAGTGGAACTGATCATTTCCCTCAATGCTGTCACTGGCTTCTCCACCCCCGAAACTCTTAAGTTAATTGGTTACATCAAGCATCAGAAGGTCATCATTCTGGTTGATAGTGGAAGCACCCATAATTTTATTCGTTGCCGCATTGCCCAAGAAACTCATTGCTACATCCATGCCATCAACAATTTCTAAATCATGATTGCCAATGGTGGTTCCATGAAATGTGGAGGGTGTTGTGAAAATGTGTGTCTCCAAATCGGTGACTATCACCTAAAATCCCATATGTTTGCTATAGACATGGGCGGTTGTGACATTGTGTTGGGTGAAGACTGGCTAAGGACTTTGGGTCCCATTCTCATGGATTTTAAGGAATTAACCATGCAATTCGACCAGGAAGTCCACCAATATAAATTCCAAGGCATCACTGATGGTTCACCTGAGGTAATTAGTTCCCATCGCATGGAAAAGATGCTCAAAAAAGGTCATTCTAGTGTCATTGCCCAATTCCATGCCACACAAGCAACAGAGACACCCCCAGTGCTGCAAGACCTCCAAGCCCTCCTTTCTAAACATCCAATGGTATTTTCCACTCCCCAAGGACTCCCTCCTTCCATGGTGTTCATGATCATTCCACTCCCCTTGTACCTAGAATCCTTCCTCCCAATATCCATCTGTATCGCCACCCCTTTTCACAAAAAAATGAAAATGAGAAAATGGTCCAGGAAATTCTTAATGAAAGTGTTATCCACCCTAGTACGAGCCCTTACTCTTCTCCTGTAGTCATGGTCCTGTATCCACCCTAGTACTAGCCCTTTACTCTTCTCTCCTGTAGTCATGGTCCTAAAAAAATAATGTTCTTGGAGAATGTACAACCCCACTTTTGGCCCCTCAACAAACCTAGGGAACACTAATAAAGATAAATTTCACATTCTGGCCATTGATGACCCTCCTGGATGAATTGAGTGGTGTCCAATTCTTTACTAAACTTGATCTTTGCTCAGGCTATCACCAGATACGTATGAAAGAGGTAGACATTCCCAAGACGGCCTTTCGAACTCATGAGGGCCACTATGAGTTTTTGGTCATGCCCTTTGGCTTGTGTAATTCCCCTTCCACCTTCCAAATCCTCATGAATCATGTCTTTTGTCCCTTTCTCTGTCATTTTGTCTTAGTTTTATTTGATGATATCTTCATCTATAGAAAAACCTAGATAGACCATCTTACTCATGTGGATCGAGTTCTCCATCTACTCTCTTAGCACCAACTTTTCCTGAAACAGTCTAAATGTGCTTTTGGTGCCTTAGAAGTAGAATACTTGGGTCATCTATTTGGCAAGGATGGTGTCAAGGTGGATCCGAAAAAGATTGAAGCTATGCAAGACTGGCCACACCCAAAGACTCTCAAAAACTTGCATGGATTTCTGGGCTTAACAGGGTATTATTGCAAGTTTGTTAAGAATTATGGAAAGATTGAAGCACCTCTCACTGCTCTCCTAAAAAAAAACTCTTTCACTTGGACTCCAACCGCTGCTCAAGCTTTCGAAACCTTGAAGATGTCCATGTGCACCACTCTGGTTCTAGCCCTTCCTAATTTTACAAATAACTTTGTTTTGGAATGTGATGCCTTGGGGAAAGGAATCGGTGTTGTCCTTATGCAAGAGGGTCGACCTTTGGCCTTCACCAGCAAGCAACTATTTGAAAGGAATCTGGGAAAACCCATCTATGAAAAGGAAATGTTGGCTATTCTGCATGTTGTTGATCTGTGGCACCCTTATCTCTTGGGGAAATGTTTCCAAATTAAGACAAACCATCAAAGCCTCAAGTACTTTATGGAACAACGCATTTCCTCCCCGGAGCAATAAAAATGGGTGACTAAGCTCTTTGGTTATGATTATGAGATCATTTAAAAGAATGACAAAGACAATGTGGTGGCGGATGCACTATCCCAAAAATATGAAGAAGAAGTATCCCTTTTTTCTCTTTCCTTCACTGTACCAGATTGGCTCCAAGTTGTTTACGAGGAATGGCTACAAGATCCCAAAAGTTCACATCTGATCTAGCAATTGTAGACCAATGCTCCAACTCCCTTAGGGTACTCTTGGCTCCAGGATGAGCTTTGATACAAAGGTTGTTTGTATTTAAGTAAACAATCAAAGCTTAAATCCATGGTACTTTCTGAGCTTCATGTTACACCCACAATGGGGCACTCCGAGTTCACCAAAACCTATGAAAGGGTCAAACGTTCTTTTTTATGGGATGGTATGAAACAAGACATCTGTAATTTTTTCACTGAATGTGATGTGTGTCAACTCAACAAGGGAGAAATAGTCAAATATCCGAGCACAATACAACCGCTTCCGATTCCACCTGTTATTTGGAAGGATATATCTATGGAATTTATTACCGTCTTACCAAAATAGGGAAATAAATCAATCATAATGGTGGTTGTGGATCACCTTTCCAAGTATGCTCATTTTTGTTCTCTTCAACATGCATTTACTGCATCCACGGTGGCTCAAATTTTCATGCACCAGGTCTTCAAGCTTCATGGCATGCTGCACTCTATTGTTTGTGATCGTGACCCAACTTTCACAAGCAATTTTTGGCAAGAACTATTCAAGATACAGGGAACCCAATTGCAACTTATCATAGCTTATCATCCCTAGACTAATGGTCAAACAAAAGTTGTCAACAAGTGTTTGGAAACATATCTGAGGTGTTTTTCCTCTGAAAAGAAAAATCAGTGAGCTCAATGGTTACTCCTAGCTGAATGGTGGTACAACCATCCTACCATATAACTACACGCATGACTCCTTTTGAAGCGATATATGGACATAAGCCACCTTGAGTTCTCTCATACTTACCGGTTACCTCAAAGGTCTAGGCAGTTGACCAAACACTTACAGTTCAAGAGGATATTCTTCGTACCCTCAAAGAGAACTTGGTCATGGCATAGAATCGCATGAAGCAACAAGCAGATCAAGGTTGCTTTGAACTTCAATTTGCAGAAGGGGATCAGGTGTTTCTGCGACTGCAACCATACAATAAAACTTCCCTCAAGGCCGAGCATTTTCAGAAGCCAGCGCCCAAATTTTATGGTTCTTATACAATTCTCAAGCGTCTGGGACAAGTCGCCTATCAGTTAGCTCTACCCAGTCATTTGAAGCTACATCCTGTTTTTCATGTTTCCTGCTTAAAGAAGGTGATTAGAACTAGGTGCCAAATTCAAACCAACCTTCCCGAGTTAGCTGAAGAAGGATCCATTTGGCTACAGACAGAATCAGTTTTGGACCAACGTGAGTGTCGCCTGCATCAGAGAACCATCAATGAAGTGATAGTCCAATGGAAAGATACAACTCCAGCAGATGCCACTTGGGAACCAACTACCATTCTGTAGCAGTTTCCACATCTCAAGCCTTGAGGACAAGGATATTTTTAAGGGGCCAGACATGTTAGGGTCCTAACCTGCGCAGAGGTAGATCAATATATTTGGATGTAATAAAGGTCAATATTAATAAGGCCTTTCAATAAAATAGAGTAAGGCAGATGTAATAAGACCTAATAGAAGCTTCCGCTTCTAGAAGGATCTTCCTCTATATGCTTCTCTTGATAGACATATTTAGTATAAATAAGGGTCGAGGGTATGAAAACCCTAGCTTGGAAATTATTTTAACAGAGTGTTGTTCGACTATAGGTTGACCCCTCGAAGAGGCCCATCAGAATTGCTTTCTGTATCAAAGTGTTATTTCTGTTGTTGTTCTTATATCATTTATGTGTTATTGTGGAGATTATGCTAGTTATATTACTATTATTCTAACATTTCCATCATTTTATTTATGTTCTACATACTTTTTATATCTGGTATATTACAATTGTCTTCCACACCTAATATCTACAGCTCATGCGAACCATTGAGTCATTCCCTCGAATGACTCTAAATACACTCCATCCATTCAAGCCACTAGCGAAGTTTTGTGCAAACAAGCACTTCATTTACATCACTGCACGTAGGGATGAAACCAAGGAGGAGTTGTAGTCGTACTATAAATTAACTGATGAAGATATGGAGGAGATAACTAATGAGTGGTCGACCGAATTGCTTATTCCAGTCGAAAAGATAGAGCTCTCCAACCCTGATATCATTGGAAGTCCTATGGTCGCCCGAGAAGAATATGATGGACCGAATAGCAGCAAGAAGAAAAAGAAGGAAGAGGTGAAAGGAATAAACAACTCATCGGAGGAACATGCATCAGAGTGATATAGAGGAGGAGGAGACAACGAATTATACCAAAAAGAGGATGAAGAGGAAGAATACAATAAGGAACAGGGTGAAGTAACACCACCTAAAGATCCCCTTACAGAGGTCGAGACATCAAAGAAAAGAAAGATTTCCCCAAAGAAACTCTTAGCGTGAAAGAAGTCACGAGAAAATAATCCTCAATTATAGACTATACTTATGGTGGATGATATCGACCTCATCATCGCAACTATATCAGATACTTCGGAGGACATTTTGCAGTGAAACAAAGAAAAATAGGAGATAATGTATGACAGGATTGAGGTAGAGCTCAAAGGGGTACAACATGCTCTCTATTCGAGCCATCTAGTTTCTATTGCGTCGTTTTCATCAGGGGGTATACAAGTAGGAGATGATCCTACCCAACTACACATATTAGCAGATGCGACAGAGGCTCACCCTCATCAAGTACAGGAGGAAAAATAACAGGCCACAGAGGCCTTGAATCAAGCAAAGGAGGAATCCCTAGAGCAAAGTCAGATTGCAAGTTAAGAGAAAGATGACCTCCGAGCGAAGTTTGAAGAGGACAGAGAGCAGATCTAGAGAGAGAAAGATCAGTTGCTCGTGTAGTAGATTGGAGTTAGAGAAGTGTTCACTCGATATATTCGCTCTATGCCAGGATTGGTATAGATGGAAGAAGAGACAACTGAGAGCCAAGTGGGAATGCTCGCTGAAGCCATTCAACAACTTCAAGAAAGAGTAGAGGAACCAAAATTGCAGCAGTGTCGAGCACTCTGCAGGAAGTGTGAGATGAGAGGCAAGAAACTACCCAGAGTGGAGTCGAAAGAATAAAGGCATTGGAGTTAGAATGAAAGAAACTCAATAACTGAAGTGCACAGACCTATGAGCGCCTTGCAGAGGATGCAAAACTAAGAACAATATATGCACAACTTGAGGAGGAAAAAAAACAAGCATCGACAATGCAAGCACAGTTGAAACTGCTTTCAGCGGTTGAGAAGATGAAAAGGTCATAGGAACAATGCACAGTTCAGCAGTAGGTCCATGCCATGCAAAGTAGAGTCATGGGAGTGACCCAGAGATTCTAGCTAGTACAGGACGAAGCATGCACACTTTTCAAGGAGATCGAGGGACAAGGTGAATAGATGGAACAAGTGGTCACCATAGTAGAACAACACTTGGAAGGACCTGTCACCAAGACAGTCATTCAAGAGTTCACCGAGTAGGAGGCTCTGGCGAAGTAGCAAGTCCAGGCCTTCGAAGAAGAATTGCCTAGATCAGAGTGACTCGAGACGAGTCATACGTGAGTGTTGGGGGCCTGTTGGCCTTCAACCAAGTTTTGGAGAACCTTGGTCGTGTTTGACCATTTTTTGGACTTCGACAAGATGGTCAAAGATGGAGCTCCCAGGCGAAGTGGAGATCGCGGGATCTCACCCCCTTTTTCAAACTTTTTGGGTTTAGGGTTTATGTAACGGGTATGGTATGTTGTCCCATGGGTTTAACCATTCTCAGGCCCCTTTTGTAATATATAAATAAGTAGCTAGGCGATGTAAAAGGAGGCCACAATGATAAGTACAAATAGTTGTGAAGGCTTTCTGCATACTGTATGTTGAGACTTGCAGAGGTAAGTGCAAGTGTTTCGTAAGTGCTTTGTGCACAGACTGTCTAAAGGCTTGGTGCTAGACCTAAATCAAGGAAGGAGGATCTAGCGAGGTGCTCGCAGATCTCTTTTCCTATGTGGAGTTGGCTTCATGTATCTGTGCATGTAAGAAGATTAGAAGAAGCTAATAAAGAAGAATAAGATTTGGTGGGCTTAGCCCCCCACTGGGGTGACCCACGTATATCATGTGTTGTGGTTTCTTTTTACGATGTGGTTTATATGTTACTAATGTGATCTATGCTTAGTGCTGTAATTTTTATGTATGTTATATGCATATGATGTAGTAGCTTAGTGCCTTATATGTGAATGAATACTAGATCTACTTTGATGTTATGTGTTGAGTGGTTAGATATATTTAGATCTTCATGAATAATGCATTTTTATGTAATTAGGGTTTTTACCTGTGATGTGAATAAGGGTCAAAAACTAATGAATGTTAATTTCTAAGTTCCCTGTTAAGTATTGTGATCACAAATATGTGTCCCAGCTAGGTTGTAGACACTTGAGTCCTACAACGCCCCTTGACTCTACCTTGGCTGAGAGTTCATCAGATTCGCAGGTGTTGCCGAAAGGGCCAGTAGTTAGGGTTTTGTTGGTGCGCTATTGAAGCATTGAACCCTGGTTCTGCCCCTGTGCCAACAAATATTATAAATTAAGTTACAGTGTGCTCTAAAAATTAATGTGTTAATTAGGTAATCTATAATTGTGTGTATGAGTAGAGTTGGTTTGTTTATTTAATGATTTTGTTGGATTACTAAGAGGGAAGGTGAATTGGTAATAGAGAAATTTAATCCTTTTTAACCATAAAATGAAAGTGTTATATCAATTTAACATTATTGTTGGCATAGGGGAAAACCCAGGGTTCAACGCTCAAGATCGCACCAACAAAGCCCTAAGTACCGACCCTTTCGGAAACACCTACGAAGCAGATGAAGTCTCACCCGAGGTAGAGGTAGGGGTGGTTGCAAGACTCAGGTGTCTAAAACCTTTGCTGGGACACATATCTGTGATTATCTTTCTTACAACGCACTTAGCATCAGTTATTAATTAACATACACTCATTAAGATACTTCGCAGAAGGTACAAAGAATCGCAGTGAATACTTATACTAAGAATGATTCAGTACTTATCCACATAAATGTAGGTTAGATTCAATAGATCAAGAACTAAGCATCTCATATATCAGATTTAATGTTCATTCATTCATTAATAACACAGAGCATAACTAGATCTACTTAATCACATCAAGCACTTAACCAAGAAAGAGATAAATACATAAGAGCAAATCACAAAGAACTATACACATAGTTACCGTGGTTCACCTCCACCCTGGGGCTACATCCACAAAGCCTTCATTATGTTATCATGGTCAAGCAGTTATAGCACAGAGCTCTAATGACCCTTACTTTGCACAGGACAGAAGATCTGCGCAACTCACTAGATCCTTCTTTCCTTTCTCTTCAGACTATAACAAGCTACACTTAGCTCTCCAATCTCATACACAGATCACTCTAAGATACATCTGATCAGGCAGATCCAATTACTAGCACTAAGATTTCATTCATACATCGCATAGATGTACTACATTACTATCTCCTCCTATCCCTTTCCCATTACATCAACCGAAAACCCTAAAATGGACCCCAAAATAGGTCTTTCTTCCTTATTTTTTGCTTCACATTGCGCTCCTTCCTTGGCAAGATGTTGCAATCCCAAAAGTGGTCAAGTATGACCAAGTACTCTTAAACTTGGTCAAGGGCCAACAGGCCCCCAACAATCACATGTGACTTGTCCCGAGTCACTCAAGCCTGACCAATTCTTCTTCGAACACCTCGAGCTTGGTTCGAGTGGATTCAACCTGCTGGAGTGCGACAACCTCTTGTTGATTAAATTCATGGATTACTGTGTCATTGAGCGATCCTTCTAGGCGCTCTCTGCAGTGATGACACCCTGTTTGAGTTCATCTCCCTGACTTTCTAGTTCAGCGAACAGCTGCAATGCCTTCTCTTGGAGTGGTTGCAGTTGTTGAAAGATGTCCATTACTATACTTTGCAGCATGTGTACTTGTTGTTGGGTTGTGCGTTTCTCTGCAAACCTCTTCATTCTTTCGACTGGGGTCATGGACTTCAGCTGCGCTTGTAGCACATCTTCATGTTGCTTTCCTTCATGGATTTGTGCCTCTAATGTCTGCAATTCTGGATTCTCTTAAAGGTTTCATAGGTCTGGGCGCTTCTGGTGCTTAGCTACCTACATTCTGAAGACAAAGTTTTTAATCATTCGACTTTGTTTCAAGCAGCCTAGATCTCTTATCTCTTGGGGTGTATCAGGCACGGTGCAGAGCTCCGGATCCATGATGCGTTGTTGAATTTTCTAGATTACTGCTTCTAGTTGGGTCACCTGTTGTTGAAGACGATCTTCCATATTCACTTCTATGATCGTCACAGAGTGTAGTGCCTTGTGAACTCTTTCTTGTGTTTCAAGTTTCTCTGCTAGCAATTGGTCCTTGCTCTGCTATAGCTGGGCTTTTTCCTCCTCCCATTTGGCTTGTAAGTCAAGATGCTCATGTTCTGCCTTTCTCTATTTCTCTTCATGTGCACTCTGTGCTTGCATCAAAGCCTGGGTGGCTTTTACTATGACTTCTTGACCTCGTCGAAGGCTAGCTTCGACTTTCTTGACTATCTGGCATAACTGTGTGGGCTCATCGCCTGTTTGTGATATTTCCATTGTTAATGGCACCGTAGAAAATGCTTGGCTGGACTAAAGTGCCTGCTACACTTCGTTGAATTCACCCGTGATCTAGTGGAATAGTTCCTTCTGCTTTGCTTCTTTCTTTTTCGCGATCTCTAATGAAACATCATTCAGCATGGCAATAAAGAAGTCAAAATCATCCGGTGTAAGCGTAGTCTTAAGTGTGGTCTGGGTGGTCATAGTTTTTTTTCTGGATGAGGGCCTCGGTGGGGTAATATTCCTTTTCTTGGATGGATCTGCCTCGTCCCTAGGCAGGGTAACCTCGCCTTTGCTCTGTTCAATTTCTATGCCCCCTAGTTCTTCATCATCACCTCCCTTCGTAGGTGAGAGAGAAGCAGTCTTCGTGGATGTGTTGTGGATATCTTGAACTTCCACCACCTTCTTAGTATTGCGTGGTCCCGATGTATCCAACAAAGCTTCAGGGCTATCTACGTCAGACATCTCTGCGGGGTCTGTTGCAACAAGGAGGTCTGTCGACCATTCCTTGGTGATTTCCTCTAGGTCATCTTCTGTCAGCTTGTAATATGAATGGATTTGTTGTTTGTGCTCGTCTGCGCATGCTATGATGTAGGTGAAGTGACGACCTGCGTTGAATTTCATAAAAGGTCGAAACCTATGAAGAGTGTTGGGTGTAATGCACGGTGTAGGCTAAATGAGATTCCTCAACTGAGTGTAGTACGCATGGAATACGGCACTGGACTACCACTGTTTGTTCATGTCGTTGGAGTACCACATCATATAGAACTTCACGGCCAGGGGTTCAAAGGGTTCGATCTCTGGAAACGTGGCTCCCTCGGGCAGTTCCCATGCGATGAAGGCGATGAGTACGAGCAACCAGCTAAAGTGGAACTCATACCCTTGGTCCTGCACTTATCTACAGTCAAGATCTAGTTGATTTATACGGTATTTCACCCAGTTCATTTGTAGTCCCTCCGTGCACTTCCCTGTGAGGTCAACTACAAATCTAGTCACCTGTGTAGGTCTATTATTCCAGACTAACTTGCCTACGATCAACTAGCAACCAAAGCATATTGCTGCATTCTCAATGGAATATACCTTGTAACCTTGCGTTCCTTTCTCTAGATCACCATATGTGTCTTTTATTTGTTGAGCGAGAGCACGATCTGCGGTCTTTCCAGGGTAAAAGTCTCGCTTGTCAAGGCCCTGCATGATTAGCCCAATGATTCGATCGATCAGAATTGGATCCATGGTGATACGCTAGTCCAACCATAGGTATTCTATATGGTAGTAGGACAACAACAGTCGAACACAAGCATTTACTTCCTGATTCCTCCTGAAATGTGGAATCTTCATTATGTTTAGGAGGGTTGACTGCACAAGGTTATGGGTCCATTGTTGCTGTACAATCTTGGGGTTCGTTTCTTTTCTAATAGTCAAATACTTGTGCAGGGCTAGCATACTGTATACCTTGCGACCTCCAAGGTTAAAATCATTGAATTTCAGCGTGGTGAGCTTCTCCTGGTCAGCATGAACTACGCGCACCCCTTTCGGGAGGTACGCACTGATTACAGCATAGTCAAAGTCTCTAGGTACAGAGTCTCGATTCATTGATCCGCTTAGTGGTGGGATATATTTAGGCAATATGATTGGGATCATATTCACAGTGGCGAAGTCATTTCCTAGCTTAGATCGTCTTTCCAAAGGCGGTTGGGATGGTCCTGCTCAAGCAGTGGAGGGGGAAGCTGGCAGTACGCCCGAGGACGATGCCTATACACCTGTAGACATTCCACGTTCTGACATGACTCTCTCAACCATTAAATCAATTAGAACTTCTTCAACAATTTTCTTAGTAGCGTTGATCTTGTTCGACATACAAACTTGGGTCAGTTAGCTCGGGTGTAAAAGGAATTTAGAGAGGACAACAGATAGTAAGGCAATGATTTTAGGGTCGTAAATCTCAAGGTTTGCGCTCAGATTCTCAGTTAGAAAAAAGTATTCTCAGTGCGTGGCACGACAGGTTAAGTAGGCAATCTCAGTAATGGTTTGCTTGCAACGGACATGGGGCCTTCATTAACTCCATTCTATCCTTTATGGTGATATCCAACGATCTAGTGGTAACCCATAACTTCTTTTTGATCCATTCAGAGTGGCGGTCGAACGGGTATATCGGTTCCAACAACTATATTGCTTCATCATGGTGAAGTATTCTATGTCGTTGTTATGATATCTCGACGAAGCTCCAATTCTGCAATTCTTCTTGACGCGAAGTGTCCTCTAGAACCTCTTGTAACCTATAGTATTATCCCTTTTCTTTCTTAACTTTCTAGTCTTCTTCCTAGTGAGTTTCATCTCAGTAATGGTTTTACCATTCTGATGTTTATCTTTTGTGGTCTTAGTTACTTCGCACTGTGGAAAATCTTTCTTAGGGTTCCTTGATAATACTTCTTCTGTATAAAAAATAGGTAACTCGATCTTCTGCGGATCCTCAATTGTTCTATTAGCTTCGACATCGGGGGTACTAATCTTAAATATTCGTGATCTTCTCTTATGTTCTTCAATCAAGTGCAGTATCCTTCTGGTCATAATGTCTTTTAACTCTTGCTTCTTATGTTCCAAAACTTTCTCTTCTTCTCTTCATTTGGCATCTTCTCTATCAATCCAGGGTTTTCCTATGAGCATGGTAAACGGGGCGCTGTCTTCAAAATATTTAATGATCTCAAAGTCTTCCTCTGTCAAAGTTTCATTGATAGTCATAGGTATCCGGGCGAGCCTTCCACATAGGTTTACTAGATTTCGTCTAAAGAAACTTGTTCCTCCTAGGGAAGGGATCATGGCAGGCTTTCCTATAGATTCCTAGGTTCTTTATGGCATAATGTTCACTTGGGCTTCTTCATCAAGAGTACAGTCAATGTACAAGTCCCCTATTCTTGCTTCGATATGCTACTTTTCTTTAAAGATCTCTGACAGCCTAACATGTCGGTTGTCATTCAAAGTATCTTTCATCTGTAGCAATATATTTTCTGATTCTTTTTGGATTTCTCCTATAATCTTGGTCTCTTGATCTCCCTCAGGGTTTGCTTGTTCCATATTCATCTTCTCAAGCCTAGCAATCATTCTAGGGAAATCCAATATTTCATGGTCCATAGCCTTACAATAGAGGCAACTCGGTCTTCTCCCAGGGAATTCTTTAGCAAGATGTCCCAGTCATCTGCAACTATAACAAAGGGTTAATCTTCTCATCCCTTTAGATGTTCCCCAACTCCTTCTGTACTGCGCACCAGGATCATGGTGGCTAGCCTGCAAAAAAAAAATCTAGGATCCTGCATCCACTTGTTAGTCCAGACATTATTTTTATGCATAGGTATAACATATCTATCAATATATTTATCAGATCTATTCATATCAAACTTTCTTTCATTTAGTAATGCCCTAGTTTTGAAGCTAGGACAGAATCTATCAAACATACCTAGATCCATGCTTTACAAACAAAAAAAATCACTTATCTTACTTCTGCAGAGCACAAAGCTTCCATATCTAAGACTTTTAACTATTCTTACCTTTATCAAGGCATAAAGCTTACAGATCTTATCTTTTTCTTCACAAATATGACTTCTTTTCTTTAGATCTGACCTCTCTTTCTTCATATTTGACCTCTTTTCTTGGCACAAAGCTTCAAAGGTCAAGAAGAATACTGGACACTAGGGCAACAGATCTACGCACATAGATTATTTCACACAAATATTCTTCTTCTTCAATTCCCAGCAATCATAGTTCCAGTCCCGGCAATGGAACCATTTGTTGGCACAGGGGCAGACCCAGGGTTCAACACTCAAGAGAGCACCAACAAAGCCCTAACTACCGGCCCTTTCGGCAACACCTGCGAAGCAGATGAAGTCTCACCTGAGGTAGAGGCAGGGGTGGCTACAAGACTTAGGTGTCTGCAACCTTAGCTGAGACACAGATCTGTGATTATCTTTCTTACAACACACTTAGCATCAATTATTCCTTAACATACATTCATTAAGATACTTCGTAGAAGGTGCAAAGAATCAAAGTGAATACTTATACTAAGAATGATTCAGTAATTATTCACAGAAATGTAGGTTAGATTCAGTAGATCAAGCACTAAGCGTCTCATATATCAGATCTAATGTTCATTCATTCACCAACAACACATAGCATAACTAGATCTACTTAATCACATCAACCACTTAGCCAAGAAAGAGATAAATACATAAGAGCGAATCACAAAGAACTATACACACAGTTACCGTGGTTCACCCCCACCCTGTGGCTACATCCACAAAGCCTTCTTTAAATTATCATGGTCAAGCAGTTACAAAACAGAACTCTAATGACCTGCGCATCTCACTAGATCCTTCTTCCTTTCTCTTCAGACTATAACAACCTACACTTAGCGCTATGATCTCATGCACAAAGCACTCTAAGACACATTCGATCACACAGATCCAATTACTAGCACTAATCTTTCATTCATACATCACATAGATGTACTACATTACTATCTCCTCCTATCTTGCTATCTACATTGCCTATTTATAGATTACAAAATGGGCCTAAACATGGGTAAACCCAGGGGTCGACATCCCTTTCCCTTTACATCAACCCAAAACCCTAAAATGGACCCCAAAATAAGTCTTGCTTCCTTATTTTCTGCTTCGCATTGCTCTCCTTCCTTGGCAAGCTATCGCGTCCCAAAAGTGGTCAAGTATGACCAAGTAATCTTAAACTTGGTCAAGGGCTAACAATTATCATCCAATAGTTGCAGAGTAAATAAACAATGAACAAATGACCAATCATACAGATACACAATACACCAATGTTTTTACATGGAAACCCAAAGCTATAGAAAACCACAAAATGTTTCTTCTTATATGTATTTAAGAATTACATTCATTGGAAACACCAACTTCCTTTTTTTTCCATCTTCAACTGGAAGGAGACTCTGACCCCCTAGTTTCTCAGGCTACAACCT
Source organism: Picea sitchensis (assembly GCA_010110895.2). NCBI lineage: Eukaryota > Viridiplantae > Streptophyta > Pinopsida > Pinales > Pinaceae > Picea > Picea sitchensis. The sequence goes on along the minus strand of SNQJ01S0058704.1, from coordinate 18,283 downwards.
GAAGGATGCTGCAACTCCCCAATTCTCTAGCTGCAACCAGAAGGAGGCTACAACCCCCTATGTTCTTCAGCTACAATCGTAAGGTGGCTACAACCACATGTCCTTGCCCCGTCCAACCGCCCTGAAATATAAGTAGAATTATGGAACCACTATCACACTATCACTGTGAGATATACTACTGTAAACTTGTACCAATCAACCCGTAACAACCTGTACCAATAACATGTGCCAACATGTACCATACATCAACCGGTACCTCAACCTGTACCATAAACAAGTGCTTCAACCATGAAACAACCTGTACCAAGCAACCTGTAATAAACCTGTACCATAAACAAGTGCATCAACCATGCACCAACCTGTACCTTAACCTGTACCATCAACAAGTGCATCAACCATGCACCTCATGTATGTGCCAACTCATCAACTACTTCTCTCAACCATGTACCCAACATGTACCTCAACCAAAATCCCTCATCAATTTCATCATCCAAAACTGATTTGTAACTATGTAATAGACCTAGTGTATATGATCACATACCTACAAACCTTCCTTAACTTTAACAACAAGAGACTAGCATTTTCATCAAACTTTACTTTAGTCTCACGTGACTAATTTTGGATTATTCAACAACCCTAACTTGAAATAATGATAACTATGTACCTACAATGAATAAAGATCTAAAAATAGTACACAATGTTATTTAGTGTCTTGTATGCAATTCCTCCATGTTTCACTACTTGGAACCTCATGATAAAATGTGTTACGCCAAGCCAATTCCAATCGTAAGTTTGGAGAGTTGAGGAAGTTATTTTTTAATCTAGTTTTTTTTCTTTTAAGAAGGAAGTTAAATACTATTACATTGGACACTAAAATTGGTACATAAAAACAACTCATGACGCTAGGATTAAATATTGTGGTACAACGTATCAAGCACATACAAGGTTACAACTAAACTTTAGGGCAGTGAGGAAACCTAATCCTAGCTGGGGAAGACAAAAAAATCGCATGGGAGAGTACCAACCAAGAAGAATAAGACATGAGAAACCAAGTATCTAATGAAAAAATTATTTAGAAAAGAAATATGAGACAACAAGAGGACTTCTTCTAGAAAGTGGATTCCTGATTGTCCAATTCGCTATTTGGAAAACAAATTGTTGTGCGGTTAGAGTTTTTCTCATAAAAAGAATTGTTGAAAAACTGATCCGTCAATGATAGGTTTATGGTTTATCCACTTCCTTAACATCGTTGGGAAAAACTAGAATTCAAATTCTTTCTATTTATAATTTTAGGGGATAATGCTTCTATACATGAACCAATAACATGACTTGTGGAAGAGGAATAAAGTCATCGTGAGCTACGCACAACCTAACACTAATGTGTACATTGAGTAGGGTCATGTACAGTCTTTTGGAGGTTGTATGGATTTTCAATGGTCCATGGGAAGCACAAGGCCTCCTGGAAAACTAATGCACCATCCAAATTCGCTCAGCAGTAAAGACATCGCTCAGGAACAATGACAACAATATGAATGGAGAGATAATTGTTGGTTACAAGGGATTGAGAATAGCAACAATGGCTAATAGCTAGTAATTATTCACCCTTGATCATTTGAGCTCTAGATTGACGGTGGTCATTCTAGATATATTAACATTCATTAAAATTCCAATGGAGAGTGAAATTCTGATTGAAACAATTAAAACAATAGTCATGGCTCAACAACACTCCTCACTCATCATGGGACAAGCTCATTGTCTTCTTCTGCTCCAATCATGAGGAAAACTACTTCCTTGAGCTCTCATATGTGGTATTACCCTTCTTCATTTCTTCTCTATTACATTCGTTTGGTTAGTTAGGCATTCCTTGCAGTCATTCATAGACTATGGTATTTTCATTAATAAACTATGGTATTGAACACTTAGAGATCAAACTTATAGCCAAGCCGTATCTGTACTTTGTTTTGATTTGTTTTTAAGTTCCTTATTGGGACCTTAGGTAGGGCCCACCCAAGGATACTATATACTATGGAAACATTTTCTACTTTTCTTTATTTACTTTCCACGGTTTTTAGTTTCTTTTATTTATAAACTAGGTTATGCATGATTAGCTTACCAATAGAATGTTTCATGTAGTAGCAATAATAATTATGTAGTAGCATTTCAAGGTGCAGGTCACTGCCACCTAAATTTTATTAGGTAGATTCTACTTGCAACATGTGGTTAGTATAGTATTAAGTACTTCATGTATCAATTTATCCAATTTTATAACATCACTTCCAAACAATGTTTAAACACTCTTTAATTTAATTATAGTCTTTTGTCGATTTATGATATTTTACCATAAATAAAATAAAATTTAGGTGGATTCTACTTGCAACATGTGGTTAGTGTAGTATTAAGTACTTCATGTATCAATTTATCCAATTTTATAACATCACTTCCAAACACTGTTTAAACACTCTTTAATTTAATTATAGTCTTTTGTCGATTTATGATATTTTACCATAAATAAAATAAAATTAAAAATTTCTTAAAAATATATTTATGTTTACCTTTGAAATTTTACGTTGCGAACAAAGCCCCACATTCCTATGATTTATTTCATAGCTCATACATTTTGACACACTAAAAGCTTCGTCTAAACTTATAATACCTCCTCATAAATATAGATTAAGCCCATGCTAGTGACCTCTTATTTTAATTCAACTCCATTCACATTGTTTGAGACGATTACCCTCGAGCTCTTCTCGAGACAAGATGGAGTAAATAATGTGAAGTTGTAAAGACAAAGACAAGGACTATAAGTGTCGATGATTTTATTTACATTTAAGTTAATATTTTATTGGAAATTGATTTTTTAATGTTTAATATTTTAAATGAAAAATAATTCATTTCACTAATTTATTGTTAGTAAATTTTTTAGATAAAAATTGTGTGTGAGGTTTTACAATGTTCAAGATTTTGAGTGGACATTTTACCCATCATCATCACTAATATAACAATGATAAGTGAAATGTCCATGAATTATTTTTTAAAGAAATGGTTATGAATTATTATAAAAATGTTCTTAATATTAAATTATTTTATTTGATATTGATGAAATAATAAATAGAAAAATCACATTTATCATAATAGTAAAAGAGATTGATATAAATTGTTAGAGATTATTATTTTGAAAAAGTAAAAAATGAAGCTTATGGCTTATATCAACCACTTTTAATAATATGGTTGTGGTAGTAGATTGATATAAATTGTTAGAGATTATTAATTTGAAAAAGTAAAAAATGAAGTTGATGACTTATATCAACCACTTTTAATAATATGGTTGTGGTAGTATTATATTATGATGATTTTAACACTTCCCAAGAAATACAAAAGGGTTTCATGAGCTAACCTAGCCTACAATTAGTTTTTTAAATGTCAATCCATTTGTTTATTAAGCCCAAAGGCTTACACCTATTGACAACCTGCACATTTAATAGGTTTTTAGTGCTTAATTAGTTTTGTATGCACAAGATAAATATTGATGGAATATTCCTAATAAATCAATGCTTGTGATTTCAACCACTAATTTCCTTACTATTATAAAAACATCAGTTTACATGTTTATTTTTTTGCTTTTATTTGATCATATTTAAAATTTACTATGATGACTAGCTGATTACCACCTCTGAGAAATTAAGAAAGATTAAGATTTTGTTATAGACTAAAGAGATGTGAATCCACTTTTCATTTCCGATTTTCATTTTCTGGATCAACCAAAACCTTTAGTTCACCAGTCACTAGTTTGCAGCCATGCTAGTATAAGCATAGTTATATTTTTCATCCGCTAGAAATTGTTGTATCATATTAAAAAAAATTAAAACATAATAACAAAATTAATATATTAGATTTTTCTAATTCTTTGTAAAGAAAAATTGGATTATTAAAAAATATTCATAAAACATGCAATTTGGATACGATATGAGGAAAGCTATATGCATTTCACTATCCTCTTTGATTAAATGAGACCTTATTTATTGTGAAATTTTTGTCGGACACATATTCGATACAAG
>SNQJ01S0058704.1:0-14178 GCA_010110895.2 Picea sitchensis | reverse complement strand
TGTACATGCTCTATAAATTCTTAGCCACCCGGCAAGTCCTCTTGTCAATTTGTATATCGTGGAACTGTATGTGCTATTTGTAAAACACGGAACAATAGAGGCCTATTTTTTGACCCCTCCCGTCCAAGAACCCGCAAGTATGGAATGGGATATCGGTACACGATCTATAAAATCTCATGTCCATACTTTATAAAGTCATATATTTACTTTTTCCTCATTTCTACACACACTGATCTAGTAATCACAGACTTGGTGTTGCACATGAATTATGAAATGTGCAGTGGGAGTCATACAAAGCCCTTTTCTTTGCTTATGCAATTTTGAATCCGCCAGCCCGAGAACCCAATTTCTATATGGCGAAAATTGGCCCAATGTACAACCCACAAATATGTATTACTCGTTTGTGGGAGCCCACCATCCCTGGAGTAGAATGTTCAGCCGGTCACCTCGCAAATTCACTTCTAAATTTATTATCATAAGATATTTGCAAGGCACCAAACAATAAAGCGTCATTTTTTACCCCACCAGCCCGAGAACCCGCGATCCAGAAACTGTAGATGGTCTATCAAATCTCGGCCAGCCCGCAAGTTCGCTTCTCAATTTGTATATCGAGAAACTTTGTGTCCTACTTGTAGAACACTGAACAATAGAGGCCTTCTTTTGAACTTGCTCGCCCGAGAACCGCGATCTTGAACCATGCACTTTCAGACTTGGCCATTCCTTCCTTGCTTACTCTTCCCCGTGGTTGTTACCTTCGCACGTGTGCATGATAAAAAAATATTTTTTATATATATGTGTGTGTATATATGTCTTGTTTCTAAATCTTTAATGCTAACAGGTCATCGTGCATATACCATCTAAGTTGTCAATGATGCGTGCAAGGCTCAAGAATTTTTGCCATTAATGCAATTTTTGCGAAGCATTTTCTTCTCCCTTCCAAGTTTTAATTTCAAATTCCATGGAATGTCGTTCACATGCCGCCATCTTGCTTCCTTAACGAAACCTCCAATCGCTTCCTAGTCGTAATTTCAAATACCATGCAATGTCATTTGCACGCCGCCAGCTTGGTTTGTTCAGGAAACCTCCTATCCTTAAATGTTGTTGGTCATAACCCTCACCTTCACACTTCTAAGTTTGCAATAACTACACTTTACTTCTAACGGGTCACCATACAACACGCATAGATATTGTCATTAATGAGGAGATTTTCCATTTGCACGCATTGAAGCAATGTTTGCGGGGGGTTATATTGTCCCCTCCATTTATTCATTTCAAAAAGTGTCTGGAGCCAGCCAACCTTTTGATACAATACTGCCAACATCTCCACAACAGTTTTGTAGAGATACAGTGAACATCTTCCTCAAGAGCTTCCCCTGCAGAAGAACGGAAAAAGAATTGTATGGGAGGCGGAGCAACCTGAAATTTACCATCAAAACATGGATCTTGACGTTGATCTGGAAAGCATATTCTACAACCTTGATCAGCCCGCACATGCAATTCAGCATGCCTTCTCAATGGACATGTTTGGTACCGAAATTTTTGACAAAGATGAATCCTTCGTATTCCAAAGCGTTGTTTTTGAAACCGAAACAAAAAAATTAATCATTGAAAAAAGAGATGTACAAAATAAGAAAAGAAAACATCGTTCAAAACTTGACCTTGCAAATATGTATGCATCCAAAAATATCTTAACTTAACAGGGCAATCGAAGATGCTCTTCATGATTCTGTTGGAGTCATTGAAGCCGAAAATGCTAGAGTAAAGCACCGGATTAAGGAATTAGAGGAAGCTTTGTTTCCTATGCTATTGCTTGGAAGTTCCTTGGAAATAGCCATGCCTGGGACTACGTGCACCCCTACAACAAATCTAAAAGGGTCCTCCATCTTCCTCGCATCCTGTAGATGATATGTCTAGAAAATATCAACAAAAGAATAGAACTAATTGCCAAGGCCTAGGAAACATCACCGAATATGGATTCCCTAGGGAGCAGGGCACATAACTTGCTCCTACTTCTACAGATGGATTTAAAGAATGAAGAAACTTTCTATGTGCACTCGATCATCCCTTTTGCCTTTCATGTCAACAACATGCCAGAGAAGAGAAGAACACAACATGATCTCCCATCCAAAAAAAGGCTCACTCAATTAGAAGCATGTTGGAAACAAAAAGTGAAGAACCTGTACCTAATTGTGCAATCCTATGAGCAAGAAATATCAAAGAAAGAAACATTATTCACAAAGCTCACCAAAATAGACTTAGAAGGAAAGACAAATGGCTTCCAGGATGCCATCTTAATCCTCAACTCACTGACGTTAACCAAGCAATCTTTTGATCAACAAGTTGATAATTCATCAACAAGCTAGCTTCGACTTTCTCGACGATCTGGTGTAACTGTGTGGGATCATCACCTGTTCCTGATATTTCCATTGTTAATGGTGTCGTAGAAACTGCTTGGCTGGACTAAAGTGCCTGCTACGCCTCTTTGAATTCACCTGTGATCTGGCAAAATAGTTCCTCCTGCTTTGTTTCTTGCTTTTTCGTGAGCTCTAATGAAACATTTTTCAGCGTGGCAATTAAGAAGCCAAAATCATCCGGGGTAAGCATAGTCTTAAGCATGGTCTGGGTGGCCTTAGTTTTTTTTTTGGATGAGGGCCTCGGTGGGGTAATATTCCTTTTCTTAGATGGATCTACCTCATCCCTAGGCAGGGTAACCTCGCCTTTGCTCTGTTCAATTTCTATGCCCCCCTAGTTCTTCATCATCACCTCCCTTCGTAGGTGAGATAGAAGCAGTCTTCGTGGATGTGTTGTGGTTATCTTGAACTTCCATCGCCTTCTTAGTATTGCGCGGTCCCGGTGTATCCAAAATAGCTTCAGGGCTATCTACGTCGGACATCTTTGCGGGGTCTGTTGCAACAAGGAGGTCTGCCGACCATTCCTTGGTAATTTCCTCCAGGTCATCTTCTGTCAGCTTGTAATATGAATGGAGTTGTTGTTTGTGCTCGTCTTCATGCGCTATGATGTAGGTGAAGTGACGATCTGCATTGAATTTCATTAAAGGTCGAAACCTATGAAGAGTGTTGGGTGTAATGCACGGTGTAGATTGAATGAGATTCCTCAACTGAGTGTAGTATGCATGGAATACGGCATTGGACTGCCACTATTTGTTCATGTCATTGGAGTACCGCATCATATAGAACTTCACGGCCAGGGGTTCGAAGGGTTCGATCTCCGGAAACGTGGCTCCCTCGGGCAGTTCCCACGTGATGAAGGCGATGAGTATGAGAAACCAGCTAAACTGGAACTCATACCCTTGGTCTTGCACATGTCTACAATCAAGATCTAGTTGATTTATAAGGTATTTCTCCCAGTTCATTTGTAGTCCCTCCGTGCACTTCCCTGCGAGGTCAACTACAAATCTGGTCACCTGTGTAGGTTTGTTATTTCGGACTAACTTGCCTGCGATCAACTGGAAACCAAAGCGTACTGTTGCATTCTCAATGGAGGCTACATTGTAGCCTCACGTTCCTTTCTCCATATCACCATATGTGTCTTTTATTTGTTGAGCGAGAGCACGATCTGTGGTCTTTCCAGGGTAAAAGTCTCGCGGGTCAGGGCCCTGCATGCTTAGCCCAATGATCTAATTGATCATAATTGGATCCAAGGTGATGCGCCGGTCCAACCATAGGTATTATCTGTGGTAGTAGGACAACAACAGTCGAACACAAGCATTTACTTCTTGATGCCTCCTGAAATGTGGAATCTTCATTACGTTTAGGAGAGTTCACTGCGCAAGGTTATGGGTCCATTGTTGTGGTACAATCTTGGGGTTATTTTCTTTTCTAATATTCAAATACTTGTGCAGGGCTAGCATATTGTATACCTTGTGATCTCCAAGGTTAAAATCACTGAATTTTAGCGTGGTGAGTTTCTCCTGGTCAGCATGAACTACGCACACCCCTTTCGGGAGGTACGCAGTGATTGCAGCATAGTTGATGTCTCTAGGTACAGAGTATTGATTCATTGATCCTCTTAGTGGTGGGATATATTTAGGCAATATGCTTGGGATCATCTTCACATTGGCGAAGTCATTTCCTAGCTTAGATCGTCTTACCAAAGGCGGTCGGGATGGTCCTGCTCGAGCAGTGGAGGGGGAAGATGGCAGTACGCCTGAGGACGATGCCTGTACACTTGTAGACATTCCACGTTCTGACATGACTCTCTCAGCCATTAAATCAATTATAACTTCTTCAACAATTTTCTCAGCAACGCTGAGCTTGTTCGACATACAAACTTGGGTCAGCTAGCTCGGGCACAAAAGGAAGTTAGAGACAACAACGAATAGTAAGGCGATGATTTCAGGGTAGTAAATCTCAATGTTCGCGCTCAAATTCTCAGTTAGAAAAAAGTATTCTTGGTGCGTGGCACGACAGGTTAAGTAGGCAATCTCAACAATGGTCTGCTTGCAATGGACATGGGGCCTTCATTAACTCCATTCTATCCTTTTTGGTGCTATCCAACGGTCTAGTGGTAACCCATAACTTCTTTTCGATCCATTCGGAGCGGCGGTCGAATGAGTATATCGGTTCCAACAACTATATTTCTTCGTCATGGCGAAGTATTCTATGTCGTTGTTATGATATCTCGACGAAGCTCCAATTCTGCAATTCTTCTTGATGCAAAGTGTCCTCTAGAACCTCTTGTAACCGTACAGTATTAGCCCTTTTCTTTCTTAACTTCCTAGCCTTATTCCCAGTGAGTTTCATCTCAGTAATGGTTTTACCATTCTGATGTTTATCTTTTGTGGTCTTAGTTACTTCACACTATGGAAAATCTTTCTTAGGGTTCCTTGATAATACTTCTTCTATATAAAAAATAGGTAACTCGATCTTCTGTGGATCCTCAATTATTCTATTAGCTTCGACATCGGGGGTACTAATATTAAATATATGTGATCTTCTCTTATGTTCTTCAATCAAGTGCACGATCCTTTTGGTCATAATGTCTTTTAAGTCTTGCTTCTTATGTTCCAAAACTTTCTCTTCTTCTCTTTGTCTGGCATCTTCTCTATCAATCCGGGGTTTTCCTATGAACATGGTAAACGGGGTGATGTCTTCAACAAATTTAATGATCTCAACGTCTTCCTCTGTCAGAGTTTCATTGATAGTCATAGGTATCTAGGCGAGCCTTCCACATAGGTTTACTAGCTTTCCTCTGAAGAAACTTGTTCCTCCTAGGGAAGGGATCATGGCAGGCTTTCCTATAGATTCCCAACTTCTTTCTGGAATAATGTTCACTTGGGCTTCTTCATAAAGAGTACAGTCAATGTCAAAGTCCCCTATTCTTGCTTCAATTTACTCCTTTACTTTGAATATCTCTGATAGCCTAACATGTTGGTGGTCATTCAAGGTATCTTTCATCTGTAGCAATATCTTTTTTTATTCTTTCTGGGTTTCTGCTATAATCTTGGTCTCTTGATCTCCCTCAGGGTTTTCTTGTTCCATATTCATCTTCTCAAGCCTAGAAATCATTCTAGGGAAATCCAATACTTTATGGTCCATAGCCTTACAACAGAGGCAACTCTGTCTTCTCCCAGGGAATTCTTTACCAAGATGTCCTGGTCATCTGCAACTATAACAAAGGGTTAATCTTATCATCTGTTTAGATGTTCCCTAACTCCTTATGTACTATGCACCAGGATCATGGTGGCTAGCCTGCAAAAAACTTTTTCTAGGATCCTGCATCCACTTGTTAGTCCAGACATTCTTTTGATGCATAGGTATAACATATCTATCACTATATTTATCAGATCTATTCATATCAAACTTTCTTTCATTTATTAATGCCCTAGTTTTGAAGCTAGGACAGAATCTATCAAACATACCTAGATCCATGCTTTACAAACAAAAAAATTCACTTATCTTACTTATGTAGAGCACAAAGCTTCCAGATCTAAGACTTTTAACTATTCTTACCTTTATCAAAGCATAGAGCTTACAAATATTACCTTTTTCTTCACAGATCTGACTTCTTTTCTTCAGATCTGACCTCTCTTTCTTCATATCTGACCTCTTTTCTTGGCACAAAGCTTCACAGGTCAAGCAGAATACTGTGCACTAGGGAAATAGATCTACGCACAGAGCTTATTTCACGCAAAGATTCTTCTTCTTCATTTCCCAGCAATCTCAATTCTAGTCTCGGTAATGGTACCATTTGTTAGCACAGGGGTAGACCCAGGGTTCAACGCTCAAGAGAGCACCAACAAATCCCTAACTACTGGCCCTTTCGGCAACACCTGCGAAGTAGATGAAGTCTCAACCGAGGTAGAGGCAGGGGTGGTTACAAGACTTAGGTGTTTGCAACCTTAGCTGGGACACAGATCTGTGATTATCTTTCTTACAACACACTTAGCATCGGTTATTCCTTAACATACATTCATTAAGATACTTCGCAAAAGACACAAAGAATTACAATGAATACTTATACTAAGAATGATTCAGTACTTATCCATAGAAATGTAGGTTAGATTCAGTAGATCAAGCATTAAGGATCTCATATATCAGATCTAATATTCATTCATTCACCAACAACACAGAGCATAACTAGATCTACTTAATCACATCAAGCACTTAGCCAAGAAAGAGATAAATACATAAGAGCGAATCACAAAGAACTATACACACAGTCACCGTGGTTCACCCCCACCCTGTGGCTATGTCCACAAAGCCTTCTTTAAATTATAATGCTCAAGCAGTTACAACACAGAACTCTAATGACCCTTACTTTGCACAGGACAAAAGATCTGTGCATCTCGCTAGATCCTTCTTCCTTTCTCTTCAGACTATAACAACCTGTACTTTTCTCTCTGATCTCATGCACAGAGCACTCTAAGATACATCCGATCACACAGATCCAATTACTAGCACTAAGCTTTCATTCATACCTCACATAGATGTACTACATTACTATCTCCTCCTATCTTACTATCTACATTGCCTATTTATAGATTACAAAATGAGCCTAAACGTGGGTAAACCCACGGGCCGACATCCCTTTCCCATTACATCAACCCAAAACCCTAAAATGGACCCCAAAATAGGTCTTGCTTCCTTATTTTATGCTTTGCTTTGCGCTCCTTCCTTGGCAAGCTGTCGCAGTCCCAAAAGTGGTCAAGTATGACCAAGTAATCTTAAACTTGGTCAAGGGCCAACAATTGTCATCGAATAGTTGCAGAGTAAATAAACGATGAACAAATGACCAATCATATAGATTTACAGTACACCAATGTTTTTACATGGAAATCCAAAGCAGTAGAAAACCACACAATGTTTCTTCTTATATGTCTTTAAGAATTACATTCATTGGAAACACTGACTTCCTTTGTTTTCCTTCTTCAACTGGAAGGAGACTCCGACTCCTTAGTTTCTCAGGCTACAACCTGAAGGATGCTGCAACTCCCCAATTCTCTAGATGCAACCACAAGGAGTCTACAACCCCCTATGTTCTTCAGCTACAACTAGAAGGTGGCTACAACCACCTGTCCTTGCCCCGTCCAACCGCCCTGAAATATAAGTAGAATTATGGAACCACTATCACACTATCAATGTGAGATATACTACTGTAAACTTGTACCAATCAACCTGTAACAACCTGTACCAATAACATGTGCCAACATGTACCATACATCAACTGGTACCTCAACCTATACCATAAACAAGTGCTTCAAACATGCAACAACCTGTACCAAACAACCTGTAATCAACCTGTACCATAAACAAGTGCATCAACCATGCACCAACCTATACCTTAACCTATACCATCAACACGTTCATCAACCATGCACCTCATGTATGTGCCAACTCATCAACTACTTCTCTCAACCATGTACCCAACATGTACCTCAACCAAAATCCGTCATCAATTTCATCATCCAAAATTGATTTGTAACTCTGTAATAGACCTAGTGTATATGATCACATACCTGCAAACCTTCCTTAACTTTAACAACAAGAGACTAGCATTTTCATCAAACTTTACTTTAGTCTCACGTGACTAATTTTGGATTATTCAACAACCCTAACTTGAAATAATGATAACTATGTACCTATAATGAATAAAGATCTAAAAATAGTACACAATGTTATTTAGTGTCTTGTATGCAATTCCTTCATGTTTCACTACTTGGAACCTCATGATAAAATGTGTTACGCCTAGCCAATTCCAATCATAAGTTTGGAGAGTTGAGGAAGTTATTTTTTAATCTAGTTTTTTTTCTTTTAAGAAGGAAGTTAAATACTATTACATCGGACACTAAAATTGGTACATAAAAACAACTCATGACGTTAGGATTAAATATTGTGGTACAAGGCATCAAGCACATACAAGGTTGCAACTAAATTTTAGGGCAGTGAGGACACCTAATCCTGGCTGGGGAAGACAAAAAAATCGCATGGGAGGGTACTAACCAAGAGGCATAAGACGTGAGAAACCAAGTATCTAATGAAGGAATTATTTAGAAAAGAAATATGAGACAACAAGAAGACTTCTTCTAGAAAGTGGATTCTTGACTGTCCAATTCGCTATTTGGAAAACAAATTGTTGTGCGGTTAGAGTTTTTCTCATAAAAGGAATTGTTGAAAAACTAATCCATCAACGATAGGTTTATGGTTTATCCATTTCGTTAACATCGTTGGGAAAAACTAGAATTCAAATTTTGTCTATTTATAATTTTAAGGGATAATGCTTCTATACATGAACCAATAACATGACTTGTGGAAGAGGAATAAAGTCATCGTGAGCTACGCACGACCTAACACTAATGTGTACATTGAGTAGGGTCATGTACGATCTTTTGGAGGTTGTAGGGATTTTCAATGGTCCATGGGAAGCACAAGGCCTCCTGGAAAACCAATGCACCTTCCAAATTCGCTCATCAGTAAAGACATCGCTCCAGAACAATGCCAACAATATGAATGGAGAGATAATTGTTGGTTACAAGGGATTGAGAATAACAACAATGGCTAATAGCTAGTAATTATCCACCCTTGATCATTTGAGCTCTAGATTGACGGTGGTCATTCTAGATATATTAGCATTCATTAAAATTCCAATGAAGAGTGAAATTCTGATTGAAACAATTAAAACAATAGTCATGACTTAACAACACTCCTCACTCATCACGGGACAAGCTCATTGTCTTCTTCTACTCCAATCATGAAGCAAACTACTTCCTTGAGCTCTCATATGTGGTATTACCCTTCTTCATTTCCTCTCTATTACATTTGTTTGGTTAGTTAGGCATTCCTTCCAGTCATTCATAGACTATGGTATTGTCATTCATAAACTATGGTATTGAACACTTAGAACACTTAGAGATCAAACTTAAAGCCAAGTTGTATTTCTGTTTTGTTTTGATTTGTTTTTAAGTTCCTTATTGGGACCTTAGGTAGGGCCCACCCAAGGATACTATATACTATAGAAACATTTTGTACTTTTCTTTATTTACTTTCCACGGTTTTTAGTTTCTTTTAGTTTTATTTATAAACTAGGTTATACATGATTAGCTTACCAATAGTATGTTTCATGTAGTAGCAATAATAATTATGTTCTAGCATTTCACTGCCTCGTAATTTTTATTAGGTAGATTCTACTTGCAACATGTGGTTAGTGTAGTATTAAGTACTTCATGTATCAATTTATCCAATTTCATAACATCACTTCCAAACACTTTTTAAACAACTCTTTACTTTTTAAACAACTCTTTAATTGAATTATAGTCTTTTGTCGATTTATGATATTTTACCATAAATAAAATAAAATAAAAAATTTCTTAAAAATATATTTAAATGTACCTCTGAAATTTTATGTTGCGAACAAAGCCCCACATTCCTATGATTTATTTCATAGCTCATACATTTTGACACACTAAAAGCTTCGTCTAAACTTATAATACCTCCTCATAAATATAGATTAAGCCCATGCTAGTGACCTCTTATTTTAATTCAACTCCATTCACATTGTTTGAGACGATTACCCTCGAGCTCTTCTCGAGACAAGATGGAGTAAATAATGTGAAGTTGTAAAGACAAAGACAAGGACTATAAGTGTGGATGACTTTATTTACATTTAAGTTAATATTTTATTGGAAATTGATTTTTTAATGTTTAATATTTTAAATGAAAAATAATTCATTTAAATAATTTATTGTTAGTAAATTTTTTAGATAAAAATTGTGTGTGAGGTTTTACAATGTTCAAGGTTTTGAGTGGACACTTTACCCATCATCATCACTAACATAACAATGATAAGTGAAATGTCCACTAAAAATATTGAAAGTTTCAAATTTTCACATACATTTCATAGTTCTTATCCAAAAAAATTAATAGCATTATAACTAAATATAAAAATCTATATATTCACATTAATTTTTTTTTTAATATAATTAAAAAAATTGTTATAATATATTTTTTATATATAAACCAATTTTATAAAAAAAAATTATAAATTACAAAGCAATTAATCATTACTAAAGATAAAGATAATTAGTGTTATTAACTTAATAATGACCAATCTAGTTATAACACCGATAATTTATAACAAAAACCTCATCCCATTATTAATCTCATGGAAATTTCGATCTGTTGATTGGGTTATGGAAATTTTGCAGTGCATGCTTATACTTCACACCTCATCGTATTATTAATCCGTGGATTATTTACGGCATAGGGATTATTGGATTTTTATGTTTTACTACGTCCACGGGTTATTGGATTCTTTACCACATATTGTCATAATGTTTCAGATGTTGTTTTGCATGCTTATACTTATTTTCTTAGGCATCGACAATATCTTAGAAAAAGGTTGATGAATGTAAGATTTCTTCAGGTCAATTAGATCAAAATGTTTCACGGTAATACAAAATTGTTTGGTAATGAAATATTAAAACTTCTGTTAAGACTTGATTTTTCTTAAAAAGTTTGCTTTGATATTTATCATGTACAAACCTGATTTTCATTAAAATTTTGTGTAGATATAGTTGTTATTTGAAAGGATCGTACAGAGTTGGGTTTAGTCATGTTTTTAATGCTGGTGATTTTCCTGGTACCATTCAAGAGGATTGTTATGTTCAGATTCATTTGAAGGGCGATTTTTGTTACATAGGTTTAATTTTAAAATGTAACATATGTTAAATTTAGGGTTAACTGTTGCATTCTTTGAAAATAGGGTTTTTATTTTATATATCTTGCAATAGGTGCATGTATATATGGAGATTTGTATACTTTTGTGTCAACATTGTTAATGCTATTCAAAAAAACTATTTTAAATAACCTTGGGATATTTTTCAATAAACATGGGATATTGTTGGTGAAAAGTGACATATTTGTTATGAAACGCACAAATTTTATTTTTCAATTATTTTATTATCGAAACAGTTTTAGTTTATAGTTAGCTAAGTCTGCAAAATAAGTTTTCTTTCTTTTTTTGGTTAGTGAAAAAAATTATAACTAAGTCTGCAAAATAAGTTTATTTTCTTTTTTGGTTAGTGAAAAAAATTATAGAAATTTGTTTGTTACTGAAAATAATTATGTAATTCTTTTTGACACACCCAAAAAAAAATCAAAACAAAAAACCCTTAATTATTAAAGTCGCGCCCATGCTCCCACTACTGCATTCGATCTTCATCTCGATCTGCAGGTGATGGTTGTGCCTATCCCCAGTTTATTACGGCGGAAGTTGGTGCAGTTTTACTGTGTTGTCACAACCCCAACTCAACAATTACTGCAGCAACAACAGCACTGGAACGCCGTCTTACCTGAACTTGCGTTGGTCTTCTCACTCATTTGAACCCGGTATCCCAGCCAGTCTAAAGTAAGGTCCTGTCCTCGTTGTTTGGGAATTATTTCCATAACGTAAATGTATGTACCATGTATTTATTCAAAAGTTAAATTAATAATATATATTACATTTTAGGGCTTAGTTGGAAGTATTTATTTTAATCCTATAAATAATATATACTACACTTTTAGGGCTTAGTTGGAAGTTATTAATTTTATCTTGTTTAAATTTATTTTAGATGATTCTATTATTCTTAAAAAGAGATATTTTATTTGTATTATTTTTTCTTAATTTTTTATGTTTAATATTGTATTTTATTTTAGAATGGTTGAAAAGTTATATTTTTTATTTTTTAAAGAAATGATTATGAATTATTATAAAAATGTTCTTAATATTAAATTATTTGATTTGATATTGATGAAATAATAATTAGAAAAATCACATTTATCATAATAGTAAAAGAGATTGATATAAATTGTTAGAGATTATTAATTTGAAAAAGTAGAAAATGAAGCTTATGGCTTATATCAATCACTTTTAATAATATGGTTGTGGTAGTATTATATTATGATGATTTTAACACTTCCCAAGCAATACAGAAGGGTTTCATGAGCTAACCTAGTCTAGAATTAGTTTTCTAAATGCCAATTCCTTTGTTTATTAAGCCTAAAGACATACATCTATTGTCAATGGGCACATTTAATAGGTTTTTAGTGTTTAATCAGTTTTGTATGCACACAATTAAATATTGATGAAATATTTCCAATAAATCAATGCTTGTGATTTTAACCACTAATTTCCTCACTATTATAAAGACATTAATTTACATGTTTATTTTTTTACTTTTACTTGATCATATTTAAAATTTACTACGGTAACTAGTTGATTACCACATATGAGAGATTAAGAAAGATTAATATTTTGTTTCAGACTGAAAAAATGTAAATCCACTTTTCATTTTCTGGACAAGCCAAAACCTTTACTTCACAAGCCACTAGTTTGCGCGTATGCTACTATAAGCATAGTTATATTTCTCATCTAGAACTTGTTGTATCATATTAAAAAAAATTAAAACATAATAACAAAATTAATATATTAGTTTTTTCTAATTCTTTGTAAAGAAAAATTGGATTATTAAAAAATGTTCATAAAACATGCAATTTTGATACGATATGAGGAAAGCTATATGCATTTCACTATCCTCTTTGATTAAATGAGACCTTATTTATTGTGAAATTTTTGTCGGACACATATTCGATACAAGATTTCCCATCACTGAAATACGTGTCCTGGAGAATAGGTTCACTCTTCACTCTTTGCACACCCTAGTCTCGTCCGAATCCAAGCAAAAACTTCATATAAAGTATTGTTTTAGATCGTTTACAGATTTCTTTAGGGTTTGGATCTATTATGAGGCCCTTAAAACTCTGATCCGTCAAGAAGGCCGGATTTTTTTTTAGTCTAACTTTACCAAAAAGAAAGCTGTTTTGGATAAACAATATAGTACGCCTACTGAAAGAGAACACAAGAACTGCAACCATCAATATTCCTCCTAAATATATTACTGTCTTTTCAGTTTAAATCTTTTAACTAATTTATTAACGACGCCCCGATTCAAATGCTCTTCCTCCTCTGCATCAAGCCACCGCCGTAAGCCAACTCCAGCTTAAGATTGTCAATTCTATTCACATGAATACGACTTCTAGGTTACCTATTATGAAATTTAACCAGATTCTGACACCAGCAAGAAACCTTATGATTCCATCAGTGACAATTCATTCAAGATTGAACTTACAATGCAAACTGTTACCACTAGTGCCGCTGAACATTATGATGAACATTATGATGAATTCAGGATAGCATGCACGACGGACTTGGGATGATCCACGATGCAGTTGATCCTCTATGGCTTCCAAGATTTGCCTCTAGCATTAAGAAAGCGATGGGAGTTGTAGCTATAAGATTCTCTGACATCTAGAGAAAGCGATTCAGTTAACCAAACCAAGAAAAATGAGGAGAAACCAAAGAACAATTATGAGTAATCTGGAGCAAGTTACTCCATCCCCGGCTTTCTAATATGCCTCATGAATCTTTCAGGTGGGTAGAACGGGGCCATTCTCGGCAGGAATAAGCTACCAACACACATAACATTACTCTACTGCTATGAATCATAAAAAAAAGCGCATTCATATCCTTAACGACCTGCTAATTCTTACACTTAGAATGGGCTAAGTCCTGATCAAGCAATCACTCCGGCCATTGAGTAAGTTCATAACCTGGATGGTAAGAGAGCATCTCCAGGAATCCAATGTGCCTCCTTCTGTAATACTTTGTAATGAATACAAT
>SNQJ01S0058703.1:152339-182385 GCA_010110895.2 Picea sitchensis | reverse complement strand
AATCTCATAATTTTGAAAAAAAATGAGTGAATCAACATAGAACTTTACCTCACTGGAAAAAATGATCTCCCCAAAAAGTTGAGTTTGCCACTTATTAACTCACTCCCTAACTTATTGTTTCCTCTACCACCTATGATGGACTCGAACTCATATTTCAAAATAGGCTTAAAAAATGCCACAAAATATAACTCTTAAAAAAATGAGAAAGTTGGTGATAACTTCTAATTTGAATGGGAAAACATGAGAATGATTCTAAATCATATTTGAATATGAGTAATTGAATGGTGTTTACCTAATGCTCACAAAATTGATCCACACTATGAAACCCTAGGGAGAGTCGATTTTCTCTCTTGAGGGTAATGGATGTGCCCTCTAGAGAGGGGTCTCAACCCCCTTCAAATGTTGAAGCTTTGGCTTTCTAAGCCATGGTCTCTACTTTTGCAAGAACCTCCAAATCTCATTCGTCTGGATTTGTGAAGAGGTTGGAGGAAATCCCAGAAGCTAAGTTACCTCCTACTTCATCCAAACACAAACCCTTGGCCTTTGCAGATCATGGCCTTATTGGTCAATGCACCGATATTTGGCCCTCTCCCATAACTATGGCGACTTGGTTCTAAAAGACCTAGAAGCCCCATATCAAAGGATAATTGCATCATTTCTTCTGTGGAAAGTGGTTTTATGCTTTCTTTTTTGAATGTAAAGAAGATCGGGATCTAATCTTCCGTAGTGGGCCATATTTTATAGGAACCAGAGGAATATATCTAAATCGGCGGTCTCTGAATTTCAGCCCTGAAAATTATGTTCCTTCAATTGTTCATGTATCGGTAAGGCTTCCCCATATTCCTCTTCATTGTTGGAGCGATGATTCTCTATGTTTCATTGGTAATACTCTAGGGTGCTACATTGACCGGGCCGAACCCAAGGAAAACATTTTTTCATGTGCTAGAATTTGTGTTGAGGTAGATCTTGAGAAAGGTTTGCCTGAAGCAATGTTAATAACCCTTAATAATTGGAAACATATTTAGCAACTTGACTATGAGTAGCTACCATTCAAATGCAAGTCCTATCATGAATATAGACACTTTGCCAAAGATTGCAAAAAGGAGGCAACCCATCAACCTTAAGCACCCGAAAAAGAGGAGCAATGGAAAATGGTAAGTTGGAAGATGAGATCTAATGTTAATCTTGGGGCTAGATATCAGGCAGCTATAAGCAAATCTCTTGTCTCATCTAGTGCTAAAAACCCTTAGGGGAAAAATTACTCCAAGGGTTCCTCTTCAATCTCTCATTCAAAGAAATCCCATGTGCCCAGTGGAAAAGGAAGTGGTAATAAGTCAGTGTCCAACAGGTTTGAAATCTCATCCCGAGAGGATCTTCCTCCATCATCTAAACCTCATGTCATTATTTCAAAGGAACTAGTGTAAAAAGTTTCCTCTCAAGGGGAGTCACCTTTAGTCCAAATTCCAGAAACTTTTCATAATAGCATAGAAGACCCAAGAATTCTAACTCAAGAAGACTTGAAAGATCTAAATAAGGAGTCGTATGAAGACCATGGAGAAGAGGTTTCTTAGGCCATTGAGGAAGTGGAGACTTTAGTGGGCATGGAAGAAATCGAAAATTTTCAGATGTTGAGATCGCCTTTCTAATCCCAAATTAAAAGGTTTGGAGTCTCTTGATCCTATAGAGGAGGAGCATTACAAAGGGTACTTGGAAGAAAAACTCCCTTATAGATCGGGAAGGAAGTCAGCTCAAACCATTAGGGAGGAACAAGCAATCAAGGAAATTATGATGGAATCCCAATCGACTAAAGAGAGATCTATGGGAATAGGCTTTAAATCCGCACAAAATAGTGTGTCTCATAGAGGTGGTAGTGCCAATCATCATTCTAAACAATGATTCTAGTATCCTGAAATTGTAGAGGTTTAGGCAACATAAGTAAGGAAGCAACAATTGAAGATTTAATTAAATATGAGAAGCCTACAATTCCCTTGATCCATGAAATCAAAATAGGAAAGAAGCAATGGAAGCAAGGTGAAGGGATGGGAAAATATTCTAGAGGAGCATCAGGGAGACTATACACCCTTTGGAACAATCAGGTGGGGAGTCTAGAATTCTCTTATGAGACTCAAAATTGGATTCTCACTAGATTTAAAAATATCCAATCAAGTAAGTTTGTTGACATATTCAACTTATATATGTCAGTTAGTTACACTGAGAAAGACAATTGTTGGATATCTCTCTTTCCTCTTAAAAATATAGAATTTGTAACCAATAGTATGAACAAGAGATTTTCATGTTATTTTGCATAATTCTAAGAGAAGAGGGGGGAGTATTGTAAGAGATCCTTTCAAGGAGAAATTGGGAGATCAAGTGAATAAATGGGATTTATTAGACATTAAACCAAGCAAGGGGAAATGCACATGAACGAATAGAATATTTGGCCCAAGACATATTACCACCAAACTTGATAAGTTTTGGAGCAAAGTGATCTTCTCCTACAGGACTTTGCATTCAAATCTAAGATCCTCCCCTCTACCATTTCTGATCACAAGCCCGTTTCCTTATATTTCCAAAACTCTCTGGATTATGGTCCTTTACCCTTTTGATTTAATATGCTTTGTGTAAACTCTCAAGAAGTGGTAGACTATGTTCAATCATCCTAGCATAGCTAGATATTGAGTACCCT
This sequence comes from Picea sitchensis, assembly GCA_010110895.2. NCBI lineage: Eukaryota > Viridiplantae > Streptophyta > Pinopsida > Pinales > Pinaceae > Picea > Picea sitchensis. Next base: position 179,699 of record SNQJ01S0058703.1, on the reverse strand, counting down.
AGTGTATATCTAGGAGCAAAAATTGAAATTAGTTAAAAAATCTCTCAAAGATTAGGTCAAGGTATCTTACACTTATCCTTCTCTAGAGAAAGAAAGGATCAAACTAAAAATTGCATAAACTTAATTAAAAAAGCAAGTTGAAGAGGTCACGATGCAACTAAAGCAGGAAGAGGTGACCCTTTAAAATAAATTTCAACGGTCCATGCATTTAGAAGAGAAGCATTGGAGGCTCAAGTCCATAAACTTCTGGCTTAAATCAAGGGATTGAAACAATAGCTTATTCCATAAATGATCCAAGAGGATTTGGAATGCACAAAAATTGATCTTCTCAAATGATCTTGAAAAGGACTTCATTGCGTAGATCTCGACGAGAGATTTCCAACGACGCGTGAATCGCCTCAAACGAAGGTCGTATGAGAAAGTTATGGTCGTTTGAAGTTTTCAAGAAACATGGAAAATTGGCAAAAGGGGGTGCCACATGGCACCACTGGAAGGGTGACATGTGGCACATCTGTACATGTTGTACAAGATAAGTCAGAAGGTCGTACAAGTGATCGAGTAGTGATGTGGACTAATCATATAGTGACATGTGGCATGATCGTACAAGTGGACCAATGAGGGACCTCCACGTGGCAGTCTCCCATTGGTTGAGTATGGTTAAGGTCGAATAACAGTTGTTGCGAGCTTGGAGGATCAAACATGGGTCTCCCACTTAACAATCTAACAACCTCACCATTATACCATCGCTATGAGTATTAACCATATATGACTTGACTTATATTTATGTTGGTTAAATGTTTCGTTGATGAAAAATATATATTAAATGTGGAACCATAACCCAACGTTCGTGAGGGTCGTATTACATATACCACAACGTATATAGTTAAAAAACTATATGCCATCACATATAATATAAAGTTACAATCGTTAAAAAAGTATCAAAGGGGGAGAGGTCTGCGACCTCCTCCCACATGTACAAACACCCTAACCAACACACCAAGGGTGTCAATTGTTACAGAATGTGGAGTTAATGTATTTAAGTTTTCCCATGGAATCCAGGCCATGGTTTAGGCCTTCACGCCCTATATAAACAAGCACCTGAACCAATACAACACACAATTTCTCATGCCAAGAACTCGGTATTGAGTTCGTTTTGACATGGGTATGTGTGCCGAGAGAGAATTTTCCTCGTTTTGTGTGCAAGAGGTGTTATTTTGGATTTGTCTCGTTTTGCATGTTATTTGGTTCTTTGAGAGAATATAGAGTGTTTATACTCATTTTTCTCAGAGTTCCGAGAGGAATATGATGGCGATGTTAGTTCTGTGCTAAAGTGTTGTGTATGAAAGTATTAGTCCAGTTTTTCATGTATGAGACCCGTAGTCTCGTTATACATGCAAAAAGGGGTCTTTAAGCACCTATTTAGAACATAGTCAAGTTGTTGGGCGCAGGCCTATTTTGAGAAGGAAGGTTATTTTGGGAGCATGCATAATTTTGGAGAAAAGGTCTATTTTGGGAAAGAACTAATTTTGGAGCGCGTGCAATAGATGGCAAGAAACCAACATGCAGAAAAAGAAGGAAAAGCAACATGCAAGAGGAAAAGTAATGTGGCGCGCAGGCAGGCAAGCCTAACCATGATAGGGTTAGGGTTTTTGATAAAGATTGTAACGACTGTAAGCCTACAAAATAGTATAAATATGAACCTAGGAGGTCTAGGTTAGAGGTTCGGGGAATTGATGATGGTTATTATGATTTTAATAAGGTGGTAGAAGAGTCAAGTGAGCTAGATTTTGAGGGTTAGTTCACAGGTTGAGGAGCCTGGTGTGATCTAGTCCACCTCATAGAGGTTCCTTAACCTCATCATGATTGTATGATTGAAGATGTAATGCGTGCAACGCCATATTTCACAACAGACTAAATAAAAGAGCAGAGAAGCCAAATCTTTGTGGATGTAGCCCAGGAGGGGGTGAACCACAGTAAAACTTGTGTTCTATGTGACGTTTCTTGAATGTTTACTTTCTGTCAATGATTAGTTTATGAATGAGTGGTTAAGCTAGATGTATTAGTATACATGCATGAGGAAAAGATGAATGAATCTTAGTAATACTTGAATCAAGAACAAGTTTAATACATAAAGAAAGATAGAATACACCCCCAGATCCACACTCATTACTAGACTGCAAACACATGGGTATTACAGTCACCCATAAAGCTATCTTGGGTGAGACTGCATGGTGCACTCTGTGCATAGCATTGCCTTCTGGTTTACCAGGAGGGTTGATAGTTTTAGAGGCTTTTTTTGGGGAACATGTTGAGATCCGAACATGGGTCAGCCCAATAAGTGAAATAAAGATATAAACCAACAAATGGTTATGTTGCCGACTGGAACTGCATAGGATTGGGTGGACGAGATCCATGGAAGAAACGCATAGAGAATGAAGATATAGAAGGGAATGTTCAGGCCATGGAATCCAACGAAGGCAGAGATTAAAAGATGGTTGAAAACAAAGGAACTTGAGTTTGCGCATCAGGATAACAAAAATCCTAAGTTAACACCACACAAATATATCGACAAATACGTGTTTAGCGATTTGCATGAGGTATTTTTCTGCGATTTCCCACATTTGTTGTAGGAGTGGTTATTGAGGTTAAAAGACAACCACCCAACAAATCGAATCAGAAAACTGGAGTGGAGTCCTGTGGATATCGTGCAGTTAAAACAAGTTAATAACAAATTTATGTGCGCAATATATTTTTGGTTAGAAAGCATTGTTGCAAGGTTTATCACCGAATTTGCAGTAGATACCATGAAGTCCTACAACTCAATAGAGCAGGATTTTCTAAAATGACCTAGAGGTAGGTACATTAGATCATTTTATACGTCAATCAAGATTTTATTGTATGACAACGGTGTGACGACTATGGAATCATACAACTAAACTTCCCTGCGCCCATGGGGGAAGGGGGAAGCACTGACATGAGGCTAAAAAATGGAGGAAGAGATGGATAAAGGAAAGAAGAAGGAGGCCATGGACCCAATAATGATGGAGGAAGACCAGATAAAGAAGATAATGGCAAAAGCTGGAAAGACGCACAGTGGAGTACCCTACCAATATAAGATGAATAACAAGAAGAGAGCCATAGTTGATAGAGAGGGCTTGACAAGTGATGAGGAAGAGGTAGAAGATCTCCAAGCTATGGATCGGATTGGGGAAATCTTGTGTGTGACATATGAAAGGAAAATAAGAGGTCCAAGGGCATGGACAAAACACAAAACTCCAATCTAGATCACCGTCAATGTGGAACCTACATCCCCATGTGCGACTAGTACACCAGAAAGAACACCAATGTTTAGACAACCGAATTTTAGTGGAAGAAGAACAACAGGACAAGGAGCATCAACTGGGGGAGCCAGTTCTGGAAGTAACAATGAAATATCTACACCGCACAGATGCAATAGTTCAACACAGTTCAAAATGGAAGGACATGATCCCATGATTAGATTACTAGAATTTTGGGGAGAGACATCATAGGACGCTGAAAAGCACTTATTCATCTGTGAGAAGATCTGGGAAGCAAAGAAGATCATAGATGAGGATACAAAACTCGTGTAGTTAGCTATCACGCTAATATACCATGCACTTGACTGGTACATGAGCCTAGATGTAAACAATCCACCGGGAGTAACAAGGACTATTACAGACGTGAAAAAACTATTGATAAATGAATTTTAGAAGCCCAACTCAGAGGACCAATATATGAATGAAATGATTGAAATCAGGCAAAAACCATGTGAGTCTTTTTGGGATATTGATTAAAGGTTTAAACGTTTGAAAGGTAAGTTGAAGTATGCAATTACTGACATGCAACATAGGCACTTATTTGTGAACTCATTATTGCCACACTTGAAATACCCATTAAGACATGAGAAGTTCCAAACTCAGGCAGAGGCTCTGCAGGGAGCCTTAAAACTGGAAGAGAACCAGTATCAGAAGACAGATCCAACAATAGAGGATATGAAGGAGGATATGAAGAACCTAAACTTTCAACTTAACCAGAATAAGGGCAAAGAGAAATGAGAAGCTATTTGGTGTACCACATGCAGGACATAAGGACACCACAAGAACAAATGTCTAACTTTCGCGCAGTATATGGCAACATGATTACCAAACCCTTTACCAATAGGAGGACCATGGTGCGATATTTTTATAACGCATGGGCATGATCCATATCATTTCCCAATGATATGAAGTATAAGATAATACCCAAAAGTTCATATTGCAATTTTTGCAAATCAGTGGGTCATGATGATAAAGACTGTAGGACAATGGAGCTGATGAGAGAAAGAACTTCAGATACTTGCAGGGTGCAAGAAGAAATTATGATAGGACAAGCGACACCTCATTTCAACCAGGAACCACCACCATACAACAATGCGCAACATCAATACAACAATGCGCAACTGCGATACAACAATGTGCAATTGCGATACAACAATGCGCAACCACAATTTAACCCTACGCAGTATAATCAGGTACCTTAGTACAATGCACCGCGAGGAGATCGAGGTGGATACAGAGGTGGAGGAAAAGGTAGAGGAGGATTTGAACAAGCCAGAGAACCAATAGTATGCCACAACTGCCAACAACCATGACATTATGCAAGGGAGTGTCCACTTCCACCAATGACATGCATGTACTGTCGCGCAATAGACCATGACACATAAGATTGTCCAACACTCTTGGGAAAGATAAAAAAAAAAAGAATCAAAACAACCAGAATGTCCAGTGGATCTCTACAGAAGCCAGGAATGATGGGAGAAACATCAATATAGTCACTCGAGGAGGTGCCAAGACAGAAACTGACCCAATAAAACCAGATCCAGTGCAACACCAATGGGTTAGGAAGAATATTGAACCACATAAGTAGTTTGATGCATGCAAAGAAAAGGAAACATTTAAGGAGGTCAGATAAGAGTTTCTAAAATAAAATGTGGCATCTACATCAACTGTGCAACACATTCAGAGCTTACCAATGTACAAAATGCCCTCTTCAATGGACCATACTAGTGAAGCACAACCTTTAGAGCAAGTAAGTAACATAAAAAAAAATCCGCAATCCTGTGTTAAGTTATTGAAGGATCCATCATCTGTTAATATCTTACAAAATATGATAGAAAGATGTAACACAGAGATAGAAGGGAAATTAGAGCAGGAAAAAGTCAATCATCTCCATACAAGAAGAAGGACAAGCAGAGAATTCAAACTAAATGCTAATATTGGGGACTTCAACAAGGGTGATATTATACTGGACTTAGGCTCTAAAGTAAATATCTTACCTAAGAAGACATGGCAATGTATGGGAGAACCCACACTATGCTATTCACCTGTCTAGTTGAAATTAACAAATCAACACAGAGTGTTACCAATTGGAAGGCTTAAAGGTGTGACAGTAGATTTGGATTGAGTGCGCACTATGGAAGATTTGGAAGTAATAGAGATAATAGATGGTACAACACCTTACCCAACATTGCTTGGATTGGATTGGGAATTTGATAACCAAGATATAATCAATCTGAAGACAAGGAAAATGACTTCTGAATCAGGTGAATATAGAGTCATTGCACCATTAGATCCTTCAGAAGGAGAAAGGTTTGTAAATCCCACTTGTTTGGATCTGGAGGAAATAAACCAGTTGTACAAAACCACTGCGTGCGAAGAGTATTATGTCAACCCAACTACAAACGGGGTAATCATATGGAGAATCATTACATCATGTGCATCCGACTCAAATACATGTTTAAAGAATTGGCAACAACAATTACATGAAGTTTCCATAAGAAGGTGCGAAAGAATAGATCACACAGTAAGATAGGTTGGTACAAAGATAAGAGAACCTCCCAGTTTTCATGGGGTAAATGACTTAGAGGAATTTCTGACAAAATATGAAGAGGAAGTGTTAGAAAATCAGAGACTCTTAGCCCTATATATTGCACTCAAGGCTACACCTGCAAGATGGTGGGGTGCACACAAGGAAACAATTCAGGATTGGTACCAATGTAAATGATTATTGCTTATTAGATTTGGTGCACAACATGGTAGCAATAAAATGCAGAGGTATGATGGACATAGAACACCAGTTGAACACCTAGAGAAGTTCAGAACATAGTGGAGGATGACACCACCAAAGGAATGGCCTCATCACTTTATCCATACATTGGAAGGAATTCCATGGAACTAGTATATAGACCAAGAGATGTGCAGAGGTACTACAGAATGGACAGGCTTACAACAAAACTTTGTAGTAACCTTCTCATTTGAACATGAGAACCCCAACATTGATTCAACACTGAAGCTGATACAAGGAATGATATTTATTGATGAACCAGAGATTGAACTCATGACAAAACATCAACAATAGAACAGAAAGATAGTCAAAGAACTACTTTCATGCTATCATGTTGAAGAGGAAGCACCAGATGAAGATGATCCACACAACATTCAAATTACAAAAATTGAAGGAGAAAGAGAGGTGGAAGGTCCATCTGTGGAGTCAGAAGTATTTGTTGCACCAATCAAATTTAAGAAAGTCAACATTGGGACAAATGACAATCCTAAAATGACAAGTATTGGAGACTATTGGGATGAACAAATAGTAGAAAGAATAACAGAGTTACCGCGCGAATAAAGTGACATGTTCCCAATGAATTTTACATAGATGAAAGGCATAGCATGGAAGCTAGGTGAGATGAATATACCCTCAAACCTAAGGCAATACTTGTTAGGCAAAGACCTTACAGACTGAATCTAGTATATAAGCAGAAAGTGAAAGCAGAAATTGATAGAATGTTGGAAGTTGGTATCATAGAACCAGTAGAGGAATCTTAATGGATAAGCCCTATGGTAGTCTAAGAAAATACACAAGGGGGGATAAGGATTTGTGTAGATTTCAGAAAATTGAATGATGCTTGTTTACATGACCCTTTTCCTACCCCTTTTATAAATGAGGTCTTAAAGAATGTGGGAGGCCAGGAAGCATATTCATTCACAGATGGATTCTCATGCTACCATTAGATCAAAATAGCTCTAGAGGACATGTATAAGACTACTTTTGCTACAAAATGGGGATCCTACCAATATATAGTCATGCCATTTGGGCTAAAGAATGCACCAACCATATTTTCAAGAGTAGTCATAGCTGCTTTTAAGGACTTCATACATTAGTTTCTAGAAGTATATATGAATAACTGGACTGTATATAGTCTATTAAAAGATCATGTAGAAGTGTTAAGACTCATGTTGGAAAGATGCAGACAATGTCAGATCTCATTGAACATTAAGAAATGCATTTTTGGGACACCTTTTGGAATATTGTTGGGACATATAGTGTGTAAACAAGGTTTACTAGTGGATCCTGCTAATATTGCAGTCATTGTAAATTTACCACCACCTAAGTCAGTGCGCCAGTTGAGAGAAATGTTGGGACATACAGGCTATTACAGGATATTTATAAATGGGTATGCTCATATTACTGCACCAATGGAAAAATTGTTAAAGAAGGACACCAGATTTCAGTGGAACGAGGATTGTCAACAAGGATTGGACACCTTAAAAGAAAATATGGTCACGACACCTATCCTAGTATTCCCAGATTGGGAAAATACATTTCATGTGCATGTAGATGCATCAACAATAACACTCGGAGCAATTCTGGCGCAACCAGGAGCAGGGAACTTAGACCATCCTATAGCTTTTGCAAGAAAAATATTGTCAAAATCAGAGAAGAATGACAACACCATAGAAAGAGAAGGCCTAATCATGGTATATGCACTACATAAGTTTAGGCACTACTTACTGGGTAAACATTTTAAAATGTTCACAGACCATTATGCTCTCAAATATCTAGTCAACAAGTCAATGTTGGGGGGGAGGATCTGTAGATGGCTATTGTTATTTCAAGAATTTGACTTCAAAGTGATAGTCAAACTAGGGAAGATAAATGTAGGCCCTAATCACCTGTCAAGGGTAACTAATGGAGAAGAACCTACTAACTTGGAAGACAACTTCCCCGATGTGCATCTATTTTCAGTACAAGTAGTTGATGAATACTTTGCTGATATTATTGAATACTTAAGTACAGGGATTGCGCCATGAGAGTTTATCACTGCGCATAAGAAAATTCCGATAGTCAAAGTTGCAGACTATCAACTTATTACATGACATTTATACAAGATGGGCACATATAGCATTTTGAGAAGGTGTGTATTGGAACATGAAAGACCCAGAATTTTGGCAGAAGCTCATGAAGGAATAGTTGGAGGACACTATGTAGAAAAAACTATTGCACAGAAGGTATTGCACGCAGGATTATGGTGGCCAACAGTCCATAAAGATGCCAAGGAATATTGCCCAAAATGTGATGTCTATCAGAGGGTTGGCAAACCCAATAGAAGGGATGAGATGCCTCTAAGACCATACGTGACTCTACAGGTATTTGAAAAATGAGGAATAGACTTTGTTGGACCAATCAATCCACCAACAAAAAGGTCAAGAGCTAGATATATCATTACTGGGATTGAATACTTAACAAGATGGAAAGAAGCAACACCAATCAAAGATTGTAGCACAAAGACAACAACACACTTCTTGTTTGAGAAAGTGATCACCAGATTTGGATGTCCAAGGATTTTTATGAGTGACCAAGGCACTCATTTTATCAACATTACCATCAAGGCTATGACTAAAATGTTTGAAGTCTATCACCATAAGAGTACACCATATCATCCTCAGTCAAATGGAACAGTAGAAGCTTTCAATAAGATCTTGGAAAATGCTTTGACTAAGATCTGTAATATCAACATAGATGATTGGGACTTGAAAATACCAGCAGTACTGTGGGCATATAGGACCACATGTAAGAAGTTGACAGGACAAACACCATTCAGATTGTTGTATGGGCAGGAAGCAGTAGTGCCATTAGAATTTTTGGTATCGAGTCTACGTGTAGCAACAATTACCAACATGACAGAAAGAGGTGTAGTACATGAAAGGTTAAATCAACTAATGGAAATGGAAGAGGACATGATTCTGGCATGATTTCACCAGGAAGTATAGAAAGCAAGAGACAAATCTTGGCATGACAGACATATTAAGAAGAAGATTTTTAAGGAGGGATACCTAGTCTTTCTCTATGACAGTAAAGTTTTTCAACATCCTGGTAAGTTTAGAATGCATTGGCTAGGGCCATATGAAGTAAAGACTGTCACAAATGGGGGATTTGTGTAGGTAAAATATTTGGGAGGAACATAACTGAAAGGAATGATCAATGGTAGTCGCCTGAAACAGTATAGGGACAATCAACCTACCTACCCTTAAAAGTCACAACACAGTGAGAAAGACATGTATATAGTGTACTATAGCATAGATTAGGACATAAAAATGATAAAAATAAATAAAAAGGAGGAAAAGAAGAAAAAAGAAATACAAAAATAGAAAACGGCCAAAAAACACAAAAAGACGCAGAAGTTAAATGAACCATAAGAAAGTGCAAAAAAAGTTGTGCACAGTAATCAGCGCAACAAACATCAACATACAACGTGCAAGAAAAATTACACTCCACGCAAATGCACGCTAAAAGTGAAAAATAAATATGATCTGCTCTATAAAAGGAAGATTAGCGATTTTTTAGCACAAAGTGAGAAACAAAGTGCGTTCCCTAGCTACCATTTTACGTAGAAGTAAGAAAGTGTGTGAATTTGGGGGAGGATGACCCCACCAAAGTTTGGCTCACCAGGCCAGTACGTCCGAGTTACTCAGTAGGGCCAAAGGTGTAAGGAAAGAATGGCACAACCTGGGAATGTGGTCGAGCTAGAAGATGTTACCACCTCGGACACAGAATCAATCATCCTGACATGGGTTGAAGAGGAAACATCGACAACATTACAAAATGAAATAAGGTAGAGTTTCGGGGCCCAGAATGGTATTCCGAACCCTAACCCTGAGATGCCTGCGAATCCCGGCGAAACAATGGGACCGCGACAGTCCCACAAATACGAGGAAGTGTTGGTTGAGCAAATCACCGACCAGTCAGAGTCCCAAAGGGAAGAGGAGGATGCAGATGCAACATAGGCAGACCCATCTGTTGTGGGACATAAAAGAAAGGCGTAGGACGCCATGGATATTAAACTCCCATATCTCCCAGACGTAGTGATTATTGTGGATGATATGCTGGGAAAGGTACCAAAACTTAGGTACGTAGACCATGATGTGTGCGATGTGGCCAAATTCGTAGATTTGGTCAAGGATACTTATTTATTAAACATAGGGGAAATTGGACCCCTCGATAAACCAATAATGGAGCCTGCGCAGTGGATAACAGGGCTGTATAACTCTGGCATCATGAACCTGTTGGATATAACTTATTTCGGATGTGGTAAGAACGTCGGGCTCTACGTTAATCAACTAGTCACCCGCGTACACGGAGGCATCCTATGGATGGACTAGCTAGTATAGATAGACGTGGCACTGATTTCCAAGATCACAGGACTCCCTACATTTGGTGCGTAGCCAGAGGAATACTTGGATAACAAGGCGCGTGAGAAAGAAATTCTAAAGCTGGTTAAAGCGCAATTTGGCACTAGTCAGGGTAATAGGGGCATTGTACTCAAGGATATTAACGATAATGCAAAAAGGTTCACTAGAAAGCTTATGGCTTGCAAATTATTGAGGAAATGTGGCAAAGAAGAAGCGTCAGCAGGCGTTATTGTAGTAGCCACGTAGTGCACAAAAGGGGTAATGTTCAGCTGGGCACCATACCTGCTGAATCAATTTTTGGTAGATTGTAGAGACACACTAGACAATGGAACCGAGTTCCATTACTCCTGGCTGATCATCTTTATAGATTTGGCAGGGTGGCAAGAGCCAAATTTCTCAGCTTTCCTGGATAGGAAAGGGAAATTTTATGCGGTTAGATATGAGTCCCTCTAGCGGGCCAAGGACAACAAAACCCAACAAGAAAACAACACGGTTTTTGCAATGTTGTTGGAAGAGATACAACAACGGACAACTAATGTGTGGGGCATACCTATGGAGGTAGTTCAAGAGATAGAAGGGATAGCCAAGTTCAAGGCATCCAGGCACCACATGTGGATCCAAGCTGCAAGGGATCCAAAGAAGGCATGGCTAGAAATGCAATATTGCGTCACCAAAGAAGAAGTGGACTGGATAGTTAAAGACTGGCCTACGCAGTGGCAACTACCAGTAACAAAACTATCAACAAGGTCATTCATGATGCAATCCTCCAAGCCTAAGGACAAGGATGAAGCAGGCTCTTCAGCGAGAACAAACAACCCGACCGATAATACTAGAACAACTACAATGCATAATCAACTAACCGAGAGTATCGCAGTACCAAAACGACCAAGGAGAACATCAACGACAACAAGGACAAGCAACCAACCACAGACTGGAAATAAGGATACTTCACAGGCTGGAGAAGAAAGAACCCGGGGTACAACAAGTGGGGGGCAGCCCTCACAAACAATAAGGAATCCAACGTAGGAAAAAGAGGCACACAAGAAAAGGAAGTATGACACAGAAGACCCAGTCATCACCCTGACAGAGGATGATGCAGAGCTAGTTGCAGACAAGGTCCAAGATAGGGGGGAAGAAGTGGTCCACATTGCAGAGTTGCAATGAGAAGAGATCATGGCCAAGCTCATAGAGGTCCATGAGAATCTACAACAACTACGGAGCCAAACAAGACCACAGGCCATAATGCAATAGCAGGAAAAGACACAACGATCACCTGCGCAGAAAGAAGGAGAGGAAACAATGCAGTTGGTAGTCCAAGGCAGGGAGACATTTACAGTCACGCGCCAAATGATCAGATTGGATCAAGAGACAACCCAAACCCCCCTGGGGGACATGGAACAATTGGAAGTTGTCATGGCACAAATACCCACCAAGGCACTATATGGACTCCAGGCCAGCGTCATACAAGAAATGCAGTCCAGGGCTCGCGTGGATGAAACAAACTTGGAGGTGGGTAGAGGAGTCAATGAAATGCTACAAATCACATGCGACCAACTGATCTCGGAGGAATAGGAGGAGAAAGAACACGCATATAAACTAGAATAGGGATTAACAACGGTTTATGATCGCATCCCAAACAACGCGCAAGCACCTGAGAGGAGTGCAGAGGAGAAGATCAACATGATCTCACAAACAATTGACAAATATAAGCAGGAAATTGAAGAGCTCAAAGAAAGGCTCAATCCTACGACTCCTCCCGAAGTTCAAGAATAGAGAGAACAATAATCTGCACTCGAGATCACTGAGATGGAGAAAGAAGCAAGGGAAGTAGAAGAGTTCTTCGAAAGAATAACACATATATAGACTATCTTGGAAGAAGATGAAAAGTTCCAACAGTGGGACTAGGAAGAGGAGAGAATCAACACTACCCTACAAGAACTAAAACAATGACATAAAACAATGAGCATCACAGAGTGCTTGAAGGGCACTCAAGAAATTAAGACTCTGCAAATAGATTTGAAAACAATGTAGACAAAGAAGCAAGAAAGACAAACTGAATTGGAACCCCTCCAAGAAGAAGCAACACAGATGATTGTGCAGTTGGAGGAAGAGAAGACAAGTAGAGCACAGGCACAAACAGAGAAAGCGACATTAATACAGGAAAAGATAACAACACAGACAATAGAGGCACTAATAGGCAAAGCTGCATAAATGAGAGAAAAAGGAAAGGAACTAGCAGAAAAGTTCCACAGTTTGGACAGGGCAATTCAGGGAGCGTGCACCACCTAAGTGGCTCGGGATGAGCCACATGTAAGTGTTGGGGGCCTATTGGGCGTAGGCCTATTTTGAGAAGGAGGCTATTTTGGGCGCATGCATAATTTTGGAGAAAACGTCTATTTTGGGAAAGACCTAATTTTGGAAAGAAGACCTAATTTTGGAGCGCGCGCAATAGATGGAAAGAAAGCAACATGCAGAAAAAGAAGGAAAAACAACATGCAAGAGGAAAAACAATGTGGCGCACATGCAGGAAAGCCTAACCATGATAGGGTTAGGGTTTTTGATAAAGATTATAATGGCCAAAAGCCTGTAAAATAATATAAATAAGAACCTAGGAGGTATAGGTTAGAGGTTTTGGGAATTTATAATGGTTACTATGATTGTAATAATGTGGTAGAAGAGTCAAGTAAACTAGTTTTGAGTGTTAGGTCACAGGATGAGGAGTCTGGTGTGATCTAGTCTGCCTCACAGAGGTTCCTCAACCTCATCATGATTATATGATTGAAGATGTAATGCATGCAACACCATATTTCACAACAGACTAAATAAAAGAGCAGAGAAGCCAAATCTTTGTGGACGTAGCCCAGGAGGGGGTGAACCACAATGAAACTTGTGTTCTATGTGATATTTCTTTAATGTTTACTTTCTGTCAATGATTAGTTTATGAATGAATGTTTAAGCTAGATGTATTAGTATGCATGCACGAGGAAAAATATGAATGAATCTTAGTAATACTTGAATCAAGAACAAGTTTAATACATAAAGAAAGATAGAATACACCCCCAGATCCCCACTCATTCTTAGACTACAAAAACCTCGGTATTGCAGTCACCCATAAAGCTATCCGGGGTGAGACTACATGGTGCACTCTTTGTGCAGCGTTTCCTTCTGGTTTACCAGGTGGGCCGATAGTTTTAGAGGGTTTTTTTGGGAACCTGTTGAGATCCGAACCTGGGTCAGCCCAAGAAGTGCTAGAAAGATATAAACCAACACAAGTTTATACTCATTTTTCTCAGAATTTTGTGAGGAATTTAGTGGTAACCTCTGTTTTTGGGATTGAGCAGCAGAATTGAAGGGCATATTCAAAAACTCGGCATTTGTAAGTCCATTCATTCAAATTTTGGTACTCATTATTTCCACAGGTTTTTATCTGTTAATGAAGTTATGGATAAATAAGCGTTTTCACATGATATTTTGCAAATAGTCATGATGATCTTAATTTCCCAAATCTTGTTGGATGTTTAGTGTCTGCTTAAGAAATAATTGACATCTAAAGATTTTCGGATCATGTGGTATCAGAGTTGGTTTGACGTGTATTTGAAAGTGAATGCTTATAAGGTCCAAACTCAAGCTTGGTGAAGGATCGTTTGAAGAGTACATTCTTGATATTGGTTCGAGGCATGCATTTCAAAAGCAAAATGGCTTCCGCAAAATACATGGATTATTCTAGTCCAAATCCTTTTAGTACTGATGAGGAATTATGTTCCACATTCATGGCAATGCAGGCCATGGTGGAAGAAATGAACGAGGATTGAAAGAAGACCAAGGGAACTAGTGGTAAAGGCAAAGGAAATCCACATAACTTTGAGAATTAGTCGAAGAAGCCTACATGTTCTCATTGCAATAAGAAAGGACATGATGAGAAGCATTGTTGGAAGTTGCATCCAGAATTGAAGCCAAAGTGGGCTCAACCTAGGAAGGGTAAAAAGAAGACCACGACAATAGTTCAGTATCGTGGATCAGATTCTGAGGATGAAACTAAGGTTACACCTATGGGCATCAAAGATAAATATTCAGTTGCTAGTTCCAATTTATGTGCTTCTTATTCAAAGGTTAAAGTAATCCCTGATGGAAGGAAAAGAAATGACCTGTTTCATTTACGAGTTATCTCAAAGCACACTAATATTGATACACTTGTTGATAGTGGATCACAAGTAAATATTATTTTATAGCAAATTGTTTATAATTTGGGATTGGAAACTAGGCCAGATCCTTTGGGTTGGATTTGTGATAATGCTCAGTTATAGGTAACTAAGCAATGCAATTTATAGTTTGAGATCACATCCAGTTTCATTGATGAGGTAGAGTCAGACGTGGTTCCATTTGAAATTTGCGGGATGGTTTGGGGAAGTCCATACTTGTATGACAAGAAGGCTATTTTCCATAGGGAACAAAACAAGTTTCATCTTTTCAACAATGGGATTGAGTTCATTGTGAGAGCTCATCAGATGAAGATGAATTTGGTAGTTGCCACTACAGGGCACATGAAAATGCTAGTATCCAGGATCCATATTTATAGTCTACGGTTGAAAGTAAAACACGTCCTTTGGTTGATGTTGTTCATGTTAAGAAGAGAAAATATGTTGATGGTTCATTCTCTTTATCATCTATATATTCAGTTTTGTTGTTCATTTTATTACTAATCAATGGAGTATGTTTACTAGTTGCAACAAGGAATGATGAAGTTTGTGAATTTAAGGGGATGGTTAACTTGGTCAACAATGTTGTTTCAGTTTTAGTTATTGTTGTGATGAGTCATATACTCGTTATCCAAGCATAATGGATGGATGATACTAGAAAAATGAGGTGGAAGTATCCTCACTTCATTTTTGAATGAACCATACTTTTGGAGATTAGACATGTTGTTTAGACAACTTATAATTGGATCCAGTGATTTCTGGGATTTAGAGTCAGTGTCAACATCAGAGGCAAACAAATGAAAGACTTCTATTCCATTATAAGGAAGCATCCTGCAGTGGAACAATTATGGTTATCATTTTGGGAAAACGGTCTAAAATGGAACATTGATGTTTATATGTAAATTCCATGTTCATGTTCATGTATACTTTGTAACGAACCAAGTCAAACGATACAAATGTTTGTGGAAAACATGTTTAGATTTTATTTTCAGGGCAGGAGAGAGGGAAATGAATATAAATTTCATTCAGAGACTCCTATAGATATATCAAGTAGTGCAGGAACAGTAAACCAAATGGGTGAGGCATAGATCATAATTCGACTTGGTTTCATGATTGTCGAGATGGACTATCTTCAGGAAAAAGAGGAGATGGGAGTGAATGTTGAGTTCATGATTTAGATCTAGATATTGCAGAGCAAAGAGTCAGTGAGTAGACTTCTGTAATGAAGGAACCAGTGAGCTAGAAACCAGATCTAGAGTTATAGCTAGTAACCAGAGCCAGAGTCAGAGCTATTGCCATGAGACAGAGTCAAAGCTATGTTCTAGAGAAGCAGACAGAAGTGCACTCATCCATATTGGTTTCCTTGAGCTTTTGGAAGTTCAAGAAGGAGATCAATTCCGTATCTAAGATGAAGATCCAAGAAAAAGATCAAGTCCAAGATGGAAATCAGTCCAAGTGCATTTCAACAAGGTGGAAGAGTGAAGAAGCTTTATCATCACCAAGTTGTTGAATAATCCATGAAGAGAAGTTCAGTAAGGTGGAAGAGTGAAGAAGAGTTACCATCACTAAGTTTCTGAATGATCCATACTTTTGGAAGACCAAAAGTTCTTTAGTGGGGAGGTGTGATCCAAGAGGATTCATAACACTAATAACTTGATCTTCTCAAATGATCTTGAAAAGGAATTCATTGAGTACAACTCAACAAGATCTTTAATGGCGCGTGAATCGCCTCAAACGGAGGTCATATGAGAAATTTATGGTCGTTTGAAGTTTTCAAGAAACAAGGAAAATTGGAAAAAGGGTTGCCATGTGGCACCATTAGAAGGGTGATACGTGGCACATCCGTACATGTTGTACGGGCCCAGTCAATAGGTCGTACGGGTAATCAAGCAATGACATGCACTAATCATATAGTGACACATGGCATGGTCGTACAAGTGGAGGTTGCATAGGTGGACCAATGAGGGACCGTCACATGGCAGTCTCCCATTGGCTGAGTATGTTTAAGGTCGAATAAAAGTTGTTGCAATCTTAGAGGATTGAACCCAGGTCTCCCGCTTAACAATCTATTGACCTCACCATTATACCATCGCTATGAGTCTTAACCATTCTAACAACCTCACAATTATACCATTGCTATGAGTCTTAACCATATATGGCTCGACTTATATTTATGTTGGAGCCAGTTGGGTTATATATATATATATATATATATATATATATATATATATATATATATGTATATATATATATATATATTAAAATGTGGAACCATAACCCAAAGTTCGCAGGGGCCGTATTACGTATACCACTTTGTATATAGCTAACAAACTATATTCCATCGCATATAATATAAAGTTATAACCATTAACAAAGTGCCAAATGGGGAGAGGTCCGTGACCTCCTCCCACATGTACAAACACCCTAACCAACGCACCAAGGGCACCAATTGTTACAGAATGTGGAGTTAATGTATTTAAGTTTTCCCATGGAATCTGGGCCACGACTTAAGCCTTCCTGCCCTATATAAAGAAGCCCCTGAACCAATGAAGCACATGCTTTCTCATGCCAATAAATCAGTATTGAGTTCGTTTTGACATGGGTATGTGTGCCAAGAGATAATTTTCCTCGTTTTACGTGCAAGAGGTGTTCTTGTTTTGGATTTGCCTCGTTTTGCATGCTATTGAGTTCTTTGAGAGAAGTATAGAGTTTTATACTCATTTTTCTCATAATTCCGAGAGGAATATGACGGTGATGTTAGTTTTGTGATAAAGTGTTGTGTATGAAAGTCTTAGTCCAGTTTCTCATGTATGCGACCCATAGTCTCGTTATACGTGCAAAAGGGGGTCTTTAAGCACCTGTTTAGAACATAGTCAAGTTTATACTCATTTTTCTCAGAATTTCATGAGGAATTTAGTGGTAACCTCTGTTTCTAGGATTTAGTAGCAAAATTGAAGGGTGTCTTAAAAAACTTAGCATTTGTAAGTCCATTCATTGTAATTTTGGCACTCATTCTTTTCACAAGTTATTATCAATTAATGAAGTTATGGATAAATAAGCGTTTTCACATTATATTTTGTAAATAGTCATGACAATCTTAATTTCCTGAATCTATTCAGATGTTTAGTGTCTGCTTAATAAATAATTGACATCTAAGGATTTATGGATCGATAAATAAGCTAAAGCTCGACTTATCATAAATAATGTGAAAGATATCTCAAGGGAGGATGGATAAAAAATATCAGATTTTGAAGAGCTAAAAATGTTGCTAGACATCGCTATTGTTCTTTATTTACATAGTAGGATGAGGTGCTTCCTAACAATGAGGATGGTCTATTAGAGAATATTCCTACAGTGATCACAAGTGAGGAGAATAGTGAGTTGATGAGACCAATAGAAGAATCCAAAATTCATAATTTCTCATGGAGCTTGGAGCCAAACAAATCTTCCGGGCCAGATGGATTGTCTCTTTCCTTTTATGAGTTTTTTTAGGATCTTATAAAATGTGATCTAAAATGAATGCTTCAATATGCTCAACAGTCATGTAAAATAGGGGGTAGTACTAACTCAACCCTTTTGCCTTAATTCCAAAATAAGTGAACCCTTCGTCCTTTGCTAGATTTAGGCCCATTTCCCTTTGTAATTATTCCTACAAGATTATGACCAAGATTATTTCCAATCGGTTGAAAAAATTCATGCCTAAACTCATTTATGATAACCAAGGGGGGCTAATGCAAAATAGGCAGATTATTGACAACATTGTGTTTGTGTAGGAAGCCATTCATTCTAGTCTAGAGGCAAGGAAGAAATGTATGATAATTAAGCTAGACATGGCAAATGCCTTTGACCAAGTAAGGCATTCCTATCTTTTCATGGTCATGGAAAATTTTGGATTTAGTTCTTCATTTATTCAATGGATAGTCTCATGCATTGGTTCACCTTGGATAGTCCCTTTAGTTAATGACAGACCCAGATCCTTTTTTCAAGGAAGCATATTTTTGAGGCAAGGCTACCCTATTTCTCCCCTCTTATATATCATTATGGTGGATTGTATCGGCATGAACTTGGAATTAGAAAGGGTTATAGGAAATTTTACGGGGATCAAGATTGTTGGAGGATAAAAAAGTATCAACCATTCTCAGTTTGTGGAAAAAACTCTCTTTCTTGGTGGATCCTCTCTCATCATTGCCTCTAGGTTCAATCAAATATTGAACTCTTTACTGGATGCAACTGGAGGAGAAGTCAATCGCTGGAAATGCCAAATATTTGGGTGGAATTCTAGTACCCAAGTATTGAACTCCCTATATATACTTCTTCAATTTCCTTTGGATAAAAAAGTGTCTTCTTTCAAGTATCTTGGGATTCCCATTTCTCTTAGAAGCGCGTCCTATTAATCTTGGTCTAGTATACTTAATAAAATCATAATAAAATTTGGGCAATGGGGGTCGCAATGGCTAAATCTAGTTGGGTGAGTGGTCTAAATAAAATTAGTTCTAATGGCTTTACCTTTATACCAATGTTCGACCATGTTGGCACCTATTGGCATAATGAACCAGATCTCAATCAACATCAAGAAGTTCTTATGGCAAGGGGGTAGATCAAACACTAAAAATACCATTTAATCAACTAGAAGACTGATATAAGTCCAAAGGATAGGGGTGAATTGGGTATAAAATATCGACTATGATGAAGTTGGCATTAGGGGCCAAATTACTTTGGAGAATGAACACATGTAAGTTGGAGTGGTGGAAAAATATGTTGTGGAAAAAAATTTAGAGGTTCAAAATTCAGATGTGTTGAGAACCCATTGAAGGTGCAAAAAGGGTCACACATCTTGAAGGTTCTTAAAGCAACAATCCTTGAAATAAAATCCAAACTCACGTGTATACCAGGAAATGGAAACAAAGTGAAGATTTGGAAGGACAACATTTATGGGAAGAAGGAATTGTCTAGTAGAATGGAATTCCCCCCCCCTCAAAGTTTGTACGGATAGTAAGAATCTTCAAACTCTATATGATATTTCAAATTGAGATGAAAATTATGAAAAATGAACAAGCTGGAACCTTGGATCCCCTCTGGAAGAGATGAATCTGATGGTATCTATCCTTCTTAAGCGCTTTTTGGATGCACCCCTTGGAATAAGATTGTAAAACACTGTAGGAGATGGGGTGAATCCATTTACAAAGTCAAATATGGGTACCTACTTTAGCTAGAGGCCACCCAACTACCTCAACGGTCATCCATTTGGAAGAAAATATGGAGCAACGATAGTTTTCCAAATATTAAAATATTATCTTATATCTTGGACCATCGGAAGATTCTCACGACACAAAACTTGAAGAAAAAAGGAGTGGTGGGTCCCTCAAAATGCGTTATGTATGATAATGTATAATAATCAACTTATCATCTATTTATGGAAAGTAGTTACTCCAAATGAGTTTGGTTGAGCGCCTTTGCTAGACTGAGCCATTGAATTCATTAGCATGTCACATGGGATGAGATGTTCTTGGATCGGAATAAACTTTATCTTGGGACCTATAAAAGCAAGAATTATTTTAAGAGAGTTTGGATCACTCTTCCAAAATTCCTTGGTTAGAAGATCTAGTTGGCTAGGATTAAAATGATTTTCAATGATGAATGGAATAAGCTAGTGAAAATAGCATATAAATCCAAAGCACTTCTTTTTGAATACCTACAAACCATAATTAAAAGAAAATATCAGGTGTTGGATTTTTCTGAAGAGCTTTGGATATTGCAATTCAAATTGGGTATTGATGACTCTTTCTCTTCACCCCCCAAAGTTGTTAGTCCCCCTATTTGGAAGGTTATAAAAGATAAACAATAATTCCAAGTTTGGAGGTTGCAACAACATTCTTTTTCTCTCTTTTTTTTAATGGATATTCAAAGAATAACCCAAGGGAGGTTGGTGCGGGAGGGAGACTTCATGATCCTAGAGGAAATAAGAAAGCCCATTACGCTTTGGGTATTAGGAATATTTTGAGTAATCTGGCAAAGACATACTCATTATGGTGTGGTCTTTTCATCGCTAAGGAGGAAGGAATTGTATCCTTAATGGTGTTTGGAGACTCAGTGTTGATCATAAAAGAAATGATCACTCAATTCAATCCAGTTGGGACTAAGTTAAAAATATCCTTTCCATAATCAATCGTGATCTTTCATTTTTTTTAAAAATCTCATTCTTTTTAAAAATCTCATTCTTTCACATAAAGGATGACCTGAATGAGTGGGAAGATCATTGGGCCAAGTTAGTGTTGTGCTAGGCACCAAAAACCCTCCATTTTATTTTGTACTTTTGCTTGCCAAACCCCCTCACCTGAGAAGATGGAGCCCCTTTATTTTCTCTTCTTTGAAAAATCCTTGACTTGTGTCTTCTTGATGATTTCTCCTCCCACTCTAAGCATGCCACTTTAAGTTTCAGATTTTGGTCGAATTTGCATATTTTGACTTTAGGTACTTAAGCATTTTTTTTAAGTTGAGTTCTTGGTTTTTGGACGAGTTAGTGTAAACTCCTCTGGTGTACACTAGAAGAGTTACCACAAAATCCTTCGGTGTACACCAGAGGAGTTCCCTCCAACAACTTTGGTAACCATCGGGGATCTTCTTGAAACTTTCTCCAAAGCAATATCACATGACTTCACATAAACTCCTCCGGTTTGACCGGAGGAGTTCACACTTTACCTTCCGATAACCATCGTTAGAATGTGTATTAAGTCCTCTGGTACACAGCGGAGACTTTGATACAAAGTCCTTCGGTTTGTACTGAAGGAATTCAATCCAACATTGCTGATGTGATCCGTTTAAAACTTTTGACCACATTTATTTGTACATTGGCTATAAAAAGGCACCCATCCCCCAACTCTTAACATTGTCTACCAAGTGCTCGAAGAGGAAGGATATCACCAAGCAACAAGAGACCAAGCCCAAAGCTCCCCCACCCTCCACACATATCCATCATCCACATGGAAGCTATCCAGGTAAGACTTAATCCACCTGAGAATGTCGTAGTTTCAAAAGGTTGGGATTTGATTCAGAAGGTTAGGGTTTTTTTTATATATATAGAATTGATCACCTGAATCTAAAATCTTCGACCTACCTATGCACCTCAACCCTATTCTTCCTAGTGTTCACCTTTTCTATGACCATATCCACCCCAAAATAGACATGGACAACACTTGCATAACTTGCGGGTTGCTCTAGCACCTGACATTAAGCTTGTCACTCTCTTCTAGTACTCCATTCGATTGCCCCAGCCACAGAGCGAGTCTAACTGTGCCTCTAACCATTTGAGACGACAAGCCACTAAACTGAAAGTTTGTTTTTCTTTTAAATGAGTGGAACCCTAAAACAAACACTCAAGACGTTGGACAATATCCAAACTCAAACTTTGTTTGGCATGGAAAAAATCTATCGAGGGTTGAAGATTCACTCTCTTAAGGCCTTAAGCATTTGGCCACGGATTTTGAACTAACACCCTGATCCAAGACTTAGCCAATTTATGAGAAATCACTGTGTAAACCAGGGGAATTGTTATGAAGTGTTTCGTTCCAAGAAAAAAATGTTCACATTAAGGCCTTCGGTTCATTCGGGGCTCTTGGCACTAACTCCTCTGGTCTTCACCGGAGGAGTTGAGATAAAATTTGTCGGTTTCGACATTACCAATCGGTAAACTTAGTAAGAATTTCTTTGATGCACTTAGAGGATGCCACATAAACTCCTTCGGTATGAAAAAGGAACCGTCAACACACTTAGTATAAACTCCTTTGGTTCTCACCAGAGGAGTTAACATGAATATTCCTGGTTTCTTATATTTACATACCGACACACTTCGCACAAGTTTCATTGGTTCTCTGGGGGAATTTCATACGAACTTTATTGGTGTGTTCGAAACTATTTGCATGACTCCTTCCGGTATACACCAAAGTATTTTTTACTAACTCCTCTGATATGCAATGTGTCCCATAGACACACTTAAAGTTAACTCCTCCAATAGCCATCAGAGCATTTCGTAAGAACTAATCCGGTTTCAAGCCTTTTTTGACCTTTTTTAACCTGATTATTTGCTCTGGTTTTTCACTAAGGAATTCACCATGCCTGTTATTATATTATCATCGTCAGATGACGATATTCCACCCAACATTAGCACTAGTGATTCCTCAGGTATTTCATATGATATACTTAGACAAATTATTTTTGGATATATATGTATCAGTTATGGATTTGTCTTTGCATTGATCTCATCTTTGCTTTGTAGATTCAAATATGTCTCCGAGGAAGAAGACAACCAACAAAGTTTTAGCCACATAAGCCTCAAGGAGTGGCCACCAGATCGAAGATGAGCCAGACATTGCCGGGTCAATGTATAATGACACCTCTATATTTATAGAAAAGGGAGGACATGTACTCAGATGGGGTGACGTATATTAAATGTTCAAAAAAAAAAACTTCTCCACTAATGCAGAGGACCAGGACGAACTCAAGATTTTCAAAAACATTAGAAAATATGGAATTCATAGAGTAGCCACATGTGCTATTGTATTCCCCTGAGTTGACACCATCGCCTGGATACCAAAGCATGTGGACTTGGGGAATAGTTGCATTTGGAATTCTAGGGGAGAACCTATAGCGTCATTCTGACCCGAAGACCTATCCAAATGCTATCATCTAGAGAAAGGGACCAAGAAGCTAGATGGTGAAAATTTTGGCAAGTTGAAGCATACAACCAAGGATTTATGCTGCATCTGGTACAAGCCAGATAAGCAGTTCAAACACAGACCCACCGACAGATATCCCATGATCGTGATAAGAAAGCCTTATAAATACATGGTGGCCATGTTTTGTAGGCTATATGGGGAGAAAGATGCCTCCAAATTACCCCTATCATATATGCCATTGATTTACCACTGTGCAAACAAAGGATCATTGTTTAACTAGAATGACATTCTATCAACAAACCTAGAAGAAACTCACAACAGTCGTAGAAGCCCAACCCTGGACCTTCCCGAGCTTCCATATGTCATCGTACCTCATAGATATCATGTGTGTGGCCCACCAATACCAATACCCAAATATGGGTTGGACATTGTAGCTAGCAGAAAGAGCCATTCGTATATACTGCAAAGTTCTCTGGGAGCACAAGTACAGAACAAAGTACCAGAAGATCTACGAGAACTTTCTGGCTCCGTTATACGAGTTCATATTTTGCATGTTAGCCCCATGTATGATTGAAAAAACAATAACTATCATCAAGAGGATTAGAGATTGGTACTTGATGGAACACGACACTTATATTAAGGTGTATGGTGCTATGAAATCCCCCCATATTCTTCCTTGGTTTGTACAAGATTGACTAGTATTGCAGGAATTAACTTATCATATTATGATCAATGGAGTCAAGGGAACGCTTTACAGAGATAAGAAAGCTATATGGCCATCGCTCCCACTATACATCGACGCCTACTTCTTTGCAAACACAAAATATTCCCAAGAAAAAGTGAATGTACTACTATCGTACCACTTTAGAGAAGAGAGGTTCAGGAGGCACGATCTGAAGAAGGTCATCAAAGAGAATTTCAACAGGCTAAGTGTGGCTTAGGAGTACAATAAGAGGTTTGGGAGCAAGAAGAAATACACTCTAACACAAGGACTTATGATGAGGTCATCTTCAAGACATGAGGAAATTCCACAAGGAGGATTTCAGATGAATAAATGGCAAGAGAAGAGGCCAGAAAGAAGGAAGAAGAAGCAGCTGCAGAAAAAGGATTTGCTACAACCACATCTGTGCAATCGAGATCTGTTTAGGAAGAAGAAGCAATAACACATAAGAAGAGGAGGAAAAAGGAAAAGGTCCATAAGAAAAATAATGACATTGTTGAAAAGAAGAGAAATATTGTTGAAGAGGCTAAAGAAAAACCCAAAGTCGATGCAGTAGCAACCACTGTAGAAGCAAGAGGAAAGCAACTATGCAGAAGGAAGTCGAACAAAAAGCAGTAACTAAAAAAAGTGACAATAGATGAAACAACATCGACATAAGTGGTGTGTCCGTTTCGTCACTTAGGTGAGAAAAACAAGGGCACTTGCATGCCTAGTTGGGTCTTCTAGACAAGACAGAGGTTAGTGCATGGGTTAAACAAACCAAACACATGAAATAAACAACTAAATAAACTAAAACAACTAAGGAAATAAAACTAGAATTCATAAGAAACTTTTAGAACCATAAACAATCAACCAATGACCAAGATTATGCCACCCATGGATAACTATATTAGTTGGAAAAACACCATAGAGAAAAATGAATGGATGGAAATCTACAGATGGGCAAACTGATTGTGGATGAAATGGAGGGTGAATGATACTATGGAGATGCAGTTAAATAGAACCAAGATGAGATAACCTGGGAGTCCAATGGGAAAGATAGCAAAATGATGAGAATAAACATGTGGCTTATTCTCGGAAGTGCATAAGACTATCGGGACTCCCATCCCTAGGGGGTGAAAGCAACATGAGTGTCAAAGTACCAAGGGGAACTATGAATGGGAAAAATCATGTGGGGAAGAGTGCTATCGAGTGACAGTACCAAAATGCAACAGAGGTGACAGTACTGCAAAGATGGATGTAGGGACCCTAAAGGTGAACGTCGGAGGGTGTGACTGGGAGTTGAAATTGGTATTCAAAGGGAATGATTACATGCCAGTGTCGAACATATACCTGAAGGTTCTGCACTGGTTGTGCTGACCAATTACCTGCACACATTAAAATCGAATAATTGACGTGAACAATATCTGATGATAAAGGACATATAACAACTATTTGGTAATTTTGAATATGAACATGCGTACCTGGACGTGATGTGAGAAAAATGCTCCCCTGGGATCGAGTACAGATGGTGACCCGAGGAATGTGACTGTGTAGATGGCAGGACCCTGATCCCGTGGCTGAAGACAGATCAAGAAATAGAGGCTCTGGGCTCCTGTAACTGAATGTGGAAGTTTGGAAAAATGGACTATATATGGTTGGTGGGACCACAATGCCACCTCATTTGTACCTGCTACTATAGTGAATTGACGAGAGTATTTGGAGGAGTTTCGAAGATTACGAGAGCTCAAGCCAACTGATCCAGGAGTTGCGAGAGTTAGGTTAGTGGTCCCATCCTCCTGCACAGTATGTATTTTCTAGTTTTTGGGTAGGGGTTGTACAAATGACCATACTAGGGTAGGTTTAGTGGTGGTCCCACGAATGCGCGGGAGAAGGAAGGATACCCACGCCCAAATGCATGGGTATAATTTCCTCTACCACGCATAATGTGCGGCTGTTTTGGACACAACCACACATAGGGGTGCCTGGGAGGGAAAAGCAAGTGCGCATGAGATGTGCGCCTATTAGAATTACAACTGCACAATGTGCGTAGCTGTTTCTCATACAGCTGCGCATCAATGCACAACTATGTAGAGAACAGGTGCGCATGTGTGCGCCCCTATTGGCGTGACAACTATGCATTGATGCAAAACAATTTCTCTAACAGCTGTGCATTAATGTGCAATTGTGCAAAGAACAAACATGAATATGTGTGCACCTGTGGGGGTGAAAGCTGTGCACTAGAGGTGAAGATAAGGGGTTTTGAAAGTTCAAATTTTTTGGTATTTTTGATGAACGATGAGGTCTGACGAAGTGTATTCTTGTGGATGCAGGTGATAAACTTTGTGATAGGAGAGTCATCATGCCAGTCCACTAAAGGGAGCAAGACTGGGAGCGCCTGATAGAGGCGGTGAGAGAGCAGCCTGGTGTTCGGAGACACTTGGCAGCCTATGGGCTGCTCAATTTCTTCAAGTGCCCTTTGATATGGTCACAAGACTACCTGCTTCAATATCTAATATCCATGTGGAGTGTTGACCTACAGTGCTTCATTGTGAGGGGACAACAACTGACACTCTCAGCTATGGAGGATATTTATTTTTTGACGGGGCTCCCCTTCCGGGGGATGGCCCTACCTGTTGACCCCGAGCTGCTGGGGGATGTGAGATTGATAGACTTGGCACGACACTACTGCTCAGGGTCGAACTCGATGTCAGGTTCGGTTATCCATATCGAGGTGATGGACGAGCTCTTGCCTCAGTGCATCATGACCATGGTGGTGAGGATCTATGAATCCTTAGCGACTCAACAGATTTCTGGAGGTCAGCTGAGGATTTTGGAGAGGGTCCTAGATGGGGAATTGTTTTCCTAGGGGATGATGTTGCACTCCAGGATGATGGGGAAAATTCACCGATGTCGGACCACCGACTCTGGTGAGTTTGCAGTTGGGTCCATCCTAGTGGCATGGTTTATGGAGAGGGTGCCTATGTTGCGCCCTTGGATTTTGGTGGCACCTACAGGGCTGCAGGAGTTGTGATTGATGCGGTGGGGCCAGGTGTACGATGCCCTAACAAATCTCTTCTCAGTCAGAAACATTGGAAACGTTATAAGTCTGAAGAATGAGCTCCGTAACATGAAGATGAATGACGACGACAACATAACATCATACTTTGTAAGGATCTCCCAGTAAGAGATCAACTACAAGCTATTGAAGAGATCACTTCAAAAAAGGAATTGGTGAACATAGTACTCAATGGTCTTCCCAA
>SNQJ01S0058703.1:127994-148886 GCA_010110895.2 Picea sitchensis | reverse complement strand
CGAGAATAGAAGACTCCGGGAAGCAAGAGAAACCCTAATAAGTTGGCTAATAACCCTAGAAGCCTTGTCGGCTCAAGAAGATAATTTATATTAGGCTATTAGCCTCCAAGAGAAGAAGTCGTCCATAAATAATAATAATATACTGGATAGACACATATCCAGAAGGAGAAGTCAGCCCCAACAAAATTGGCAGGACTACTATAAATACAGGGTGCCAGTTCTCATTTGTAGCACTCTTAGAATTGCAGTTCCTAGTTTTGGTGCGCATTGCAGCTCCAGTTTGGTGCACACATGTGGAGGAGGACTACAAGTGTAGCTGCAATAGCAGCTAGTTTCAGTGTTGGCTTGGACTATCTATTGGCGAGGGTTGGGACTATCTGATCAGTCTTTTGTGATGCGCTATCCTTGAGGAAAGGTGCTCTACTCTTTGTTTGGCTATCTAGCCTAGGGTTTGCTTCCGAAGGAATTCTCAGTCAAGGTTAAGGTGCTCGAAGGGAGGCTTTGACCTATGGTTGGGTGATGAGGGTATCGTCAATGGTAAAACGAGCACACCATCTTCTATATTCTAACATAAGATGTATGTGGCTTTAGTGAGGAAGTGTTGGACAATGTAGGGTCCATGCCATAATGACTCAAATTTCCCATGACTGAGAGTATTGTGGGCGATATCATTGGCTAGGAAGAGATATTCTTCGTTAAATGAGCGAAGGTTGACATGGCAGTCCATGGTGGCTTTGGACCATTTTTTAGTTGCCTCATTTTTTTGTAATGAAGACCGATGATCTTCATCCAACGACTCTAAGGTCAACAAGCATTGCTCCATTGGAGTAGTGTTAGGTAATAGCTTGATGGAGGTGCACAGCGTGGGAATTTCTCATTCGATGGGGAGGGTGGCTTCGATCCCATGGACGAGATGAAACAGTGTAAAACCGATGGCAGTTTTGACTATCATGCGATAAGCCCATAGTGTTGAAAACAACATATGATGCCAGTTGGTCTTATGTTTTTTGACGCTATGTTGTAGCATAGTTTTGAGGACTTTGTTAACAACTTTGACCTGTCCATTGGACTGAGGTTAGTATGGGGACGCAAACTCATGGGAGAAGCCTAACTTTGAGGAGATTTCTGCGAATATCTCATTCTCAAAGTGCTTACCGTGATCAGATACTAACTATAGTGGAATTACGAAACGGGTAATTACGTGGTTGAAGAAAAAATGCACTGTTGTGTTAGCGATATTGTTGAAAGTAGGCATGGATTTGACCCATTTGGTAAAGTAATCTACTGCCACGACGATGTACTTGTGTCCATAACATTGGAGGATTGCAATTGATGAAGTCTATGCCCCATTTGCAGAAGGGGTCGATGGTGATGACTGGATGTAGAAGAGCGGGTGACACTCATGCTTTGTTTGCATAGAGTTGGAATTTGTCGCATTGCTTGAAAACATGGATGCAACCATGAAACAGTGTGGGCTAGAAGTATCCTGCTAGAATGATTTTTTGGGTAATGGACATACCTGATAGGTGGCCATCGCAAGCGCTGCTATGGCAATCGTTCAAGACTCTGTCTGCTTCGTCGATGGTCAGACATTGATGAAGTATGGTGTCGACCCCACGTCGGTACAAGATGTTACCGATGAGGAGGTACCGAGGGGCCTGATGGTGAATGCGTCGACGATCATCTCGAGAGAGATGAGACCCAAAATTCTGTGTTTGAAGGTAGACGAGAAGGTTGCCATACCAGGGGTCATCCTAGGGGATGCAAAATAAGTGTTCGTCGAGAAAATCCGTATTGAAGGGTGAACCTTTAGCATCTGAGGGGAACACCGTGATGAGTTCGGAGAGAACGAGTGGTTTCTTATTTTTGGGAGTTGAGAACTCTAGGTCGTATTCCTGAATAATGACGATAAATTGGGCAAATTTTCCATTAATCTGTCATCGACTAAGCAAGTACTACATGGGGTTAGAATCTACTACGACTTTGGTAGTGCGAAGCAGGATATAGTGACGTAGTTTTTGAACTGTGAGGACAACTAGGAGGGCCATTTTCTCATCGTGATTGTATTTCAGGGGTGGTCCTGAAAGATTTTTACTTATGTAGTAAATGACACGTTCTCGCCCATCATCCCCTAGTTGAACGATGACTCCTACTACTAAGACAACTGAGGCAGATAAGTAGAGGATGTAATCATGATCATAGTATGGTGGACTAATCAAAGGGGCATTGGATAGGGTCGATTTTAAATCATCAAAAGTGGTTTGAGCATGTTCATCCCATCGAAATGGGATATCATGATGCAGTAAGCGTAGGAAACCATGCGCACGAGTGGTGTAATCTGGGACAAAGTGACGTAAAAAGTTGGCTTTTCCTTGTAGGCTCTGTAGTTGGCGCAAATTCCTAGGTGGTGGAATTCCGGTGATAGCTTGGACCTTAAGGGGGTCCACTGTGATGCCGTGTTGGGAGACTATGAACCCAAGAAGGCGTCTGACGGTGATGCAAAATACACACTTGAGGGGGTTCAAGCGGATATTGTACTGGTGACATCGTTAAAAGACAACGCGTAAGTCATCTAAATGCTGAGTTTGTTTCTTGGATCGAGCAGTGAGGTCTTCCAAGTAAGAGAGGATGATGTGAGCAAGGTCATGGAAAACATAAGTCATGGCCCGTTGAAACATAACACCTGCATTTTTGAGTCCAAAAGGCATGACACAATAAGAAAAAGTACCCCATGGGGTAGTAAAATCAGTTTTATACTGATCTGCTGGATGTATTTGGATTTGATTGTAGCCGAAGAACCCATCGATGAAGGACAAGGCCTCGTGGCCGACACAATCATCGATAATTTGGTCGATGAAAGGGGTTGGGAAGTTGTCTTTGGGACAAGCATGGTTGAGATCGCGAAAGTCAGTGCATACGCAAATAGTGCCATGTCTTTTTTTATTGGGGACGGGGTTGGAAACCCATGAGGTATATGCAATGGGGTAATTGAACCCTGCGGCGCATAAATTGTTAGTTTCAGCTTTGATAGCTGCAACTTTGGATGGGTGAAGTGGGCGCTGCTTTTGATGGACTGGGGTGACATCCGACCATGTGTCGATGCGATGTTCGACTATAGAAGGATCAAGACCGGGCATCTTCGTATATGACCAGTCAAAAATATCCCGGTATTCCTGAAAGAGAGCTTTGTAAGCTGTGAATTCCTTAGGGGATCATGCAGTGCCAATGGTGATTTCTTCTATGATTCCCGGTTTGATGGAAATGTCAATTTTGACGAAGAGGGAGATATTAGCCATGTTACCTTCCTCAAAAGTGTCTAGGGCAGGGATAGGGTTGTTGAACCAGTCTATATGCCCTAACAGAATAAAATCCTTGGTTTCAATTACACATATGGAGGCTTGGCTAGGAGGGTCAAAGGCTTCCGGTGAGAGAAAAAGCGCTCAGTGATGGAGCACATTGCATGGGCAATCAGGGGTAGTGAGTTCCTCCAGGATATCTTCGTTGTAGTGGAAAATGAGAGAGTACAAGGGATCCAGGGAGGTAACTTGGGTGAATTTCCTAGTGTGATTATCATCAAGTGGTGAAGACGTAGGTGGAATATTTCAACCATGGTGTGATGGCTCGCTTGACATAAACCAAATGTCCAGGCACTATGGGGGATAAATTGTGGTAGGGGGTAAGATTTCCTATGGGAAATGAACCAGACAATTGGGAGGATTTGGGGGAATATCCTCAGACAATGTATCTATGAACTATGGAGGGCTAGGAAGTGCCTTAGGTTCAGGGCATGTGATGTTGAAAGTATCCGGAGAAGAGAGAGGGGGAGTAACTTGTATCACATGAGGGGAGGTGGTCGAAGGAGTTTGAATAAGGGTTAATTGATGACGCCAATATTCAACAATCCAAGGACACTGGTATTTTAAATGAGCAAGTGAGTCACAGAGACCACAAGGGCACCGCATCCGTTCGGGACTGAGGTAGAGACATAATGGATGTGAGTGACGTGGGTACCTGAAAGTGGTGGTGGAGAGGGTTCTTGCTGAAAGGTTTGGCGTACTGTCATTAACGTCTAGAGAAATTGAGGTAGAGCTGGGTAATGATGAGTGTAGTGGCCATATTCTGAACAGATGGTGCAAGCGAATTTGGTTCACAACCCTTTACTGCCTGTAGTGGAGGACGCAATCGTAGTACTAGATGTGCTTGGAGAAGCGAAGAGCGGTGTGGTTGCTTGAGGGAGTTGGATCAGATTGCGTAACTCGGGAAGAGAAGGACATTTATTAGTGGGGTGTCCCTATCTTTTGCATAGTGTGCAAGGAGGTTGAACTCGAGGAGGAAGTGGAGCGGTGGGCTATTTCTTCTTCCGTCTGTCCCCATCCATGGCAGTGGTGCTGACGATTGGGGGTAAGGGTGGCATGGCCGAAGTTAGTACTGGAATCTGCATCAGGATTCCTTCTGACTGAGGAGGGAGATATAGTTGAGGAACCATTGCAGGTGGGTGTAGATACCATACAGGGATGGGGAGCACCATTTTGGGAAGGGTAAGTGTTGAGGCTACCTGAAAAGCTTGTACTCCTGGTGGGGGGTAGAAAAAGGGAATTTGAGTGATGGCTTGGGGAATTGTCTCCCAAACCGGGATCTTCCCCTAGGGGAGGGGGAAATTGGGGATAAGTGGTGTAGTAGGGTTCTTAGGGAATCCCTGAGGTAAAACTTCTTCAAGTGGTGGGACGTCGAGGTGTGGAGAGGCATCAATGGGAGGAATGGTGTCTCCGGTGTCAGTTCCATGAGAAGATACGACACACACTTTTGCCGAGGGATGTATAAGAGGTGGTGCTCCATGGTATGCCCCCAGCAAGGATGGGTCCTTAAAAATGTTGGGACCCATATCAATGAGTGAATAGGCATCAAAGCTAGTGCAGACAAGACGTAATATATTATCAATGTTGGCAGAATGGTTAGGCTCATGATGTGTAATTTGGTCGGTGGTGACAATCTTCCCGTTGTGGGGGAACATCATCATTCGAAACACAGAAGAGGCCATCGCCTTCATAGCATACATGTAGCTACGTCCAATCAAGATATTGTAATCGAGCGGGGTGTCGATAACCTCAATGTCGATGATGATGGTTTTTCCCTTGAGTTCGATGGGTACATTTTGAAAGAGCCCTTTAGGGGAGGATGGTCAACCATCACAGGCTCTTAAGGTGATGGTGGAGGGTAATAGCTTAGGAGAGCCAAGTTTTTTCCATACAGTTTTGGACATGATGCATGTGGATGCATATTCATCGATGATACACCAATGAATCGTGATGTTCTGAATCTTGACTGGTATCTGGAAAGCTACCCGAGTGGGGAGACGAGGTTCTTCGCTATCTAGATCAAATGTAATGAGTCTAGTATCAGCTGGTTCAACTGCCCCCAAGGTGGAAAATAAGGATTTCCATTGATTTGGATAGGTTTGGAGGACCTTCGATATAGACATGGTTGCAGGAGACTGCGCCAAGTCATTGACCAAACTATAATTGTGGGCTGCCCTAGCCTGAGGGTTGTTGACATTCTGTCATAACAGAATGCAAGGGATACGAATGGGGGGTTCAATGTTAGGGCGTGGAATCATCAAGGGATGTCCAACTGTGGTTGGATCTGCTTCTAAAGTGGTGGGAATAGATTCAGGGGCATGCTATATTGACGACTGTGTTTTTGCAGAAGAACTTCTTCCTCGCTAGTGAGGAGGATGTTGCGATCCACTGGATTTCCAAGGTGTATGGGTCCTGGGTTTTGATACTGTCCCATTTGTGGTGGGGTAGGATGTATCTCTTGTTGGGTAGTCATCACACCTTGGTGTGGAATAGGTTTTTGCAACATGGGTGGGGATGGTTTTTGCAAATACTATTGTGGGGCCTGTTGGGGGGCAGGCAACGCTGGAAAGTGTGGCACATTCATGGATTCTTTCATCCATTTAAAGTCATAAATTTGGGGGAAATGGTGAGTATAATGTCCATGCTCACCACAAAGAGTGCAAGGGAAGTTTGTTTGGAGGTTGTTGTTGTTGTTGTTGTTCCTCCCTTGGCGTTTGTTGTTGTTGTCCCCTTGGGGGTTCTGGTTTCCCCCAGTAGGTTGGTTTTGTTGAGGGTTATTTCCCCCTGTTCCTAGGTTATCATTGTTTCAATTTTTTCCTTTCTTCTTGGCATTGTTCGACTGATGGGCCAGATTTTCCGTATCAACTGTTCAAAAGTATGGAGTTGTTGAATGGGAGAGGGATGAACAAAGTTAACGCTGGCGTGTGGTTTTCCATCTGGAGGAGCAAAGGGCTGTGGAGGACCAGGAAATGGGAAATATAGATTATTTTGTGGTAACGATCCATAGGGCGCATAGGAAGGTGAAGCGCTTTCACTAGTGCCCAGGTTATATGCTAAGGTAGAAGGGGAACCTAAGCTTGGTTGAGAAGTCGGGCGCATTATAGGTGCCCATGAGGGTCCACTCATGGGTGAAGGGGGAGTAACATGATATGGATGTTGGTAAGGGGGAGGAGGGTAATAAGATGGCCCTCCATATGTCGACAGATATAATGGTGTACTATACATAGGTGGTGGTTGGATGTATGGGTTGTGGTGTGTTGTAGTACCAATCAACCTATCTGCAACGTGAGACATGCCAGGTTTGTCCTGGCCAAATGGTAGGGGTCTAGGTGCATAAGGTAATACTGTGTATAAGTAACTTGACTGAGCATAAATGAGGTCAAACTATTGAGCCTTGTTGATGGCTTTCTCTTTGGATTGGGGGAAGGTGGATGCCACATCTTCGGCAAGTATAGAGACGAGTGATTTTAGAAACCAATCAAGACGTTGTTCTTTGGTGGTTTCTGCTTTACATAAACTACATCGCTGATGCCATTCATGGATGTGGTCGGAAATATGCATAACTGAGGTTTGTTTGCACTCAAAGAGAAGTTCTAAACCAATATCATGACGAGCTGGTAGTTGGAAAAGGGCCAAAAAGGATTTGGTCAAGGATTCAAAAGTCACGTGGGATCCTGATTTTTTGTCCACATACCATTTGGCTGATGGACCAGTGAGTGTTCGTTGAAATAAACTTAAGCGGATGGAGTCATCCATGTTGTTGTTTGAGAGCACCATAAGTGGAAGGTCATGACATGGTTGGCGGGATATTCCCCCGATTTTCCTTAAAAGTTTGGAATATTTGAAGGTAGTTTTGTAGGCATATTTGGCCATGTGGGGTCATGTAAAATAGGATCATTCATGAGTTTAATCAAATCATGAATGTTGAGAGATTCCAAGTATGGCATGGGGGGTGTTGGTTGAGGATCGGTTCCAACCATGGTGTGGGAAGGTAGTGGACTTGACCCTTGAGGGGGATTTGGTGGGGTTATACTTCTCCCTTGAGAAGAAGTTTTCCCCCTACCTCCTTGTGAAGGAGAGCTAGTGGATGGATGGCCTTGGGAATTGGACCCAATTAAAGTGGAACCAATCAAATCTGATCCGAAGATAGTGGTACTCATAGGGGTGTGAGATGGTTGAGTCGGTGAGTAGACAAGACTAGGAACTCCTCCTAAAATAAGAGGGAAATTCTGCAAGCATCTGGAACGATGGGGATTTTGTGGGTCCCCTGTAAATAAATAAGCATACATGTGGGTAGGCAGATTTTGTCCATGTGGGTGAACAAATAAAACAAATGCTCATGTCCTAAAAATACGTATCGTCCTTCCTCTCAAATAGCACTGGACCTTCCAAGAGCGCTCAACAATGGG
This sequence comes from Picea sitchensis, assembly GCA_010110895.2. Taxonomy (NCBI): domain Eukaryota; kingdom Viridiplantae; phylum Streptophyta; class Pinopsida; order Pinales; family Pinaceae; genus Picea; species Picea sitchensis. The sequence goes on along the minus strand of SNQJ01S0058703.1, from coordinate 141,121 downwards.
GTCTGAAGCCACCAGAAGAGGAACTAGTGAAGGATGAAATAGTCAGTTATAATGAGGGGTAGAGGGTGCATATCCCAAAAGAGCTGGTGATATTTACCAATAGCCACACAAAATCCAATCAAGGTGCAATTGCAACGCATAATTGCCACCTAGGTAGATGTCTTAATTTTGGCCACTAGGTACCTCAGTCAAAGTGCGAAATTTAGATTTTTGGCCTCAGAAATGGGTCACAGGCTGGATCCCTTCCAGGAGTTTTGTGACTCAAGGGGGGATGCACAGAACAAGCACAAAACAATTGGACCTCATCCTTCAACCCTTCACGGGTATCTCCCTACCTTATGGTGTAGGAACACTTGACTTGGAGGGTTTTAAAGTTCCATATTTGTCAACTTCTAATGTTTGAAAATGTGAGAACCAAATAACGGGGGGTTATTTGGATGCCTACCCCCGATATCCTACCTAGACTAAAAAATTTCTTTGGGCACCTCCTGTAGAGGAAAACTTAGTGAGTTTTTTAGAATTTTTTTAGATGTGGTGGGTTGAGAGATTGGGGGTGTGAACCAATCACGTTTGAATTAAGTGGGTGTGGATAATTTCTTCAAGAAATAGTGGGACATTTCAGAATTCCTTTGGAGAACACCTACTTCAACCTCCACAATTCAAGATTGAGATTATGTGAGTGAGGAGTGACTTTGTGTGTGAGCAAGTGAAAAAATGTGCCAAATTTTAATAAGTTAGGTGTGAATTTGCAACATGTGGACTTCTTGTGGTCCTTACAAATATTTGTTACCTATCTTACTAAGTGTCATTGGTACAACCTTGTGGAATTTTAAAAGACCTAAAGAACTAGCATGTGGACATATGGGTCCTTACTAATATTTTAAACTCCCTAATGTTGTTTATACTAAGAAAGCTTGAAAAACTATCCTAGATTGCAAGCATGTGGGCATGTATGGGCCTATTACTTTTGATCTTTAAACTCCCCTAGTGATGTAAACTAAGAAAGCAATTTCAAGAAACTATCCTAAGTTTGCAACATGTGGGCATGTATGGGCCCTTACAATTTTAAGATGATTTCAAAAAGAAACTAAGAGGAGCCCTAGGGGGGTTTTGTCCTCTCCTAAATATTTTTGTTAAGGGAGATGAAATGTACCCTTAACCACCTTTATGATTCTTAAGATCACTCTATGTTACGAGAGAAGAGCATACTCAATGATCAAAGTTGATTTCTGGTCCCAATGAAAGTGTTTTTATATGCGATAGCAAATAATCTCAACTTAAATTTTACCAACCAAACAAGCCATCCATGTGGCAACCAAAGAAAAAGAGGAGAAGATATGGTTCTTTTTACCCCCTAAGTGCCTATGTTTAGTTAACCTTTCATATGGGAAATGAGTCTAAGTGGAGTGCATTTACAAATTGCATGAAAGCAAGAATTTGAAGGCTAGGGGCCTTCAAATCATCACACAAACACTTACAATTTTGAAACTATGGAAATGTGCGCGGGTTACAGTTCAGATAGAGGCACAGTGGGTGCACAGTGCACATAATGCGCAAAGAACAAAATCCTTTTGGGTGCACAGTGCGCAGAGAACAAGAGTCTTTTGAGCACACAGTGTGCAAAATGCGCATAGAACAAGAGTCTTTTGAGCACTGAGTGCGCGTCTGTGGGCTGGGATACCTCCACATGTTCTGATACCCATCAAGGGGGGTAATTTTGAGTGAAATTCTCCTCCTCCAACCTAAAATCTAGCTCTTGAGCTAGGCTGGTTTGGTACCTGCAAGACAAATGGATAAAAAATAAGTTCTCTCTAAGCCCAAATAGGGTGGAAATTAATACCTTTCCCTAGTATGGTCGCCAATCTATTGTGTCCATTTTGTCACTTGGGTGAGAAAAACAAGGGCACTTGCATGCCTAGTTTGGCTTGCTAGACAAGACAGAGGTTAGTGCATGGGTTAAACAAACCAAACACATGAAGTAAACAACTAAATAAACTAAAACAACTAAGGAAATAAAACTAGAATGCATAAAAAAAATTTAGAACCATAAACAATCAACCAATGACCAATATTATGCCACCAATGGATAACTATATTAGTTGGAAAAACACCGTAGAGAAAAATGAGGAGTTATGAGTCCCCTCTTCCTCCTTGGGAGGGCTCTTGAGTTCCCTGATGGAGAACTCTTCTTACAAATGGAAGAAAAATGGCAAATGATGAAGAAAATCAATGCCTATTCCCTCAAGAGGTGAGTGGAATGGCCTATTGGAATGATGCTAGAATGATCCTATGAGAAAAGAGGATTCTCAAGGGAGAATTGAGGAAGCATAACAATACTATGAATATATTGGTTTCTTAGTGCACCCATGACCTCCATTTATAGCATTTCTTCAAGGCAACATTCAACTGGTTCTTGGTGTGAACAAGGGGCCCTTTAGGGCGCCCTTTGGTCCTTGACCAACCCCCCATTCGGATTTATCTCAGATCCGAAGGTCAAATCAAGTTGGGAGCTAGTCCATAAGTGGTTGAGGGGCCGACAAGAACCATAAATGCATTGTTCACAGGAGTGTGCGGATTTTTCTGTACACAGTCGCAGATATGGCACATTGTGTGCTCTATGGGCTTCTTTGGCCCGCGCACTGTGTGCACGCTTCTTTTAGTGAGTTAGCGCATGTCAATTTTTGCCCAATTGCATAGTTTTTGCCTTTTGGAAATGCATTTTGGTGCTGCAGGTGAACTAATAGTTGTTTGGCATTGTTGTATTTCTGTAACCATTTGCGTGCAATGTTGCGATGAAATTTCAGTGATAACAATAAGCAACATAAAAGGTAGCTAAGGAAGCTTCAGAAAAGAAGTTGAAACAAGAAACAATGATGCTCAACTGATGGACATTAATATCCCAAATATATCAATAGCAGGTGCTAGCGGACATACACCATTCAACGAGTTAGGTTTGGGACTTTGTACTCCATCCAAACTAAGTGAAGTACCTAACCAAAATAAATTTACATATGACAAAGTGTCAAGAAGGATTGTGCAAGAACAAGTAAAGAAAGTGTCAGTGACCGGGGGGAATCTGATTTCAGTTTTCACGCAAACTCCCATAACTGAAAATGTTAGTGAATATCCGATTTCCATAGCGTCTGTTGGCTTCGCTTTCATGAACGCCACATAATATAATGTCCGAAAACTACATAAAAAAAACCTTGATAAAGAAGCAAGGATCAAGGAGCTGGAGGAGAAGCTTCATCAGGTAAATATCGATGAGGCTAGCTTTCAAAGCTTCAAGGAAAGTACAAATAAGGTCAAAACACAGCTAGAGGAAGCTATACTCGACATGTATGCCCACCTGCACATGTTCCAGGATGTAGCTGCCACTACCATCAATCAATAGAGTAGGGTAAAATCTAAGAATACATAGATGAACACCATACAAGAGGGTATAGGCGATATAGACATGTGGATTGTAGAAAATCCTGATGCACCAGTCGAACTCCCTCGCCCTTCAAGCATGGAAATAAAAACAAACCTCTACTCATTGGAGTGTTTCCAACAAGCTGGACAGAGGGAAGATAAATAAACAACTAGCTCAATAGCGATTTATTCATGCTTACACAAAGCAGCACAAGAATTAATCAAGATATGTCGACTCCCCTAGTTGGAAGAGCTTGGAAAGAACCTCGTAATGGAGGAACTGGTCAATAAGATATAGGACAACACAATCCGCATATGAGAAATCACCAAATCAACCACCACATTAACAATGGACTTAATTGAGAAACATATCATACAACCAACCAAAGTCCGTACTATGATTCACGTGTTCATGGCTACATTATCAAAGGACATATAGACCCTCAATGACAACACAACAATGCACGTAGCTGCCCTCGAGGAATTAGCATACCACCGAATATCAACACTCTATGATCAACTGAAAATGTGGACAACATATATCTAAGACAAGAGTCCATGATAAAAGACAAAATAGAAATTCGAAATTGTTGTCAACTGCATCCTATTTTGTCTTTTTCCAACCACCCTCAGTTTTGTTTTTTTCCCCCACATGTGTCACAATCGTAGGCAAGGAATCAGAAAGGTCACCTTTTGTAACAGTTTCTTTGGGGGGAATGCAAGAAGTCACAAGGGAGTTATAAAAAAGGGTATAAATATGGGAAGAGACCCACTTTGAAGGGGCTCTCCAGGATTTGTATATACTCTAGAACTCTTTTTGGAGAAAATACCTGGTTAATGAATATTGAGAAGCTCTCAGGGCCAATTTTATGAAAGAGAGAAGAACTTGCATGTGTTGTTGTTTTGTTGTGAACTATTTTAGGGAGAATGTATGTTGTTCACATGGGTTGTAAGGATATGTTTACTTGTAGACTAATCTAATGCAATCTATATCCCTTTTGTAGTTTTTTTATTCCTCCTTATCTTTTATATGTCCTTAGCAGATGAGTTGTGATGTATGTGGGAAATATAGTTTATATTTTTCTAGTTATATATTTTTCATGCATGTGTTTCTAACTTCGCACCTTCATTATAGCTATCTGAGTGAAGTTTCTAGAAAAGTTTAGTTTCAATACGACTCATTCAGTTACGACAGTTCGCTCCTAGCTATGATAAGATATGATAGAGTAGAAGTATATTATATTTCTTTTCATACATAGTCTTCATCTACATATTTACATTGCATAACCATCCATATTCACCCTCATAACCAGTAATGGCAACCATGCCAGAATATGGATGGGTCTCCTAAACCAAACAATGCATAATCTAATTGGGACTTTGTATCGAGGAGTACCCATTACTATTGTTGGGAAATTCTACCTCGTCAACAAAATTGGTACTAGAAGGAGGGCCTGGAATTGTATGGCTTACATAAACACACTACATAATCGTGGTCAGTCTTATGAAAACACTCATGGTCCAACCCTTTTTCCTAATATCAATCTGGAACAAGAGGTTATCTTTGAAGACACAAATCCCACATTCGAAAGTGCCACTAGCAGTCCTAAAACCCATACATAAAATTGGTTTTCTGTACCCTACAAAGAATTTACTGAGACTCGTTGTATCACTTGAGCCTATGCCACATTGCTTGGTAAATTACCCACAACCTCATAACTACCCAAAAGAGGAACTACCCACATGGGATGACCAAACAACCACCCAAATATTCTGGTTGATTTTTTTGAATATTTGATTGAAACTGCTTTCCAGGAGGTGCCAATACCATTGAACCAAATCCCCCCTACCCCTCCTGAAACATAACACAACTTTGACGGTGAAAACCCAGAAATAAATCTCGATCAGATCATGGGTGAGTGTCAATACTAAAGGGTAGTTATCTCACCATGGTTGTCTGAAGGTGCTTTGAACTTGGCAGAGCTCTTACATGAGATGCCCATAAAACCATATAAACTCCTTTCGAAGTTTGACCTAGACAGGCCTAGTTCACCTGAAGATCATGTTAACAAATTCTTCTTAGCTATCCACCTACTCAATGTTCAAGATGAATATGCGGTTTGTAATATTTTTCCTTACACCTTTGCAGGTAGAGCTTCCACTTGGTACTTTAATCTTCCGCCCATCTCCATAACCAGTTGGGAAGATTTTGAAAAGGTTTTTATTGGAAAATTTAGGGAACGAAAAACCATTATTTCCTTATACAAAGAATTAGGGGCCATAAAAATGGAAAAAAGGGAAAAGGTGAAGGTCTCCAATCAATGTTTTATCACAATCCTCACTAAATTTACTGCTAAAAATGCCCCTTTGTAGTCCTTAGCCATCTAATACTACACTTCGACCCTGATTCCTTCTATAGGAATGTTTGTTAAACGGGCTGGTAAGAATACATTGGCTCATAATTTTGAAGAAGGTGAAACTGTTGAGAAAGATTTATCCTCTTACAATATCTACCCATATTCCTGAGAAACCAAATCAGCTAGAAAACAACCTCTGGTGCTGATAAAACCCCCTGAGAAGGAACCAAAATATATCGATAGTGTGGTCAAGTTAGTTAAGAAGTTGTCCAATGAATTTGTTGATCCCAAGAAGAACGTTGGAGAAGGAACTTCAAGAAATAGACCTTTCCGCCCATTCTTCAAGAGGGATGACAGCCATCCCAAACCACCCGAAGTGCCACAACTCACGTTGAAACTAGATACCTTCGACAACAACTTCTGCTCATATCACAAACAAAATCACTCAGAAAAAACTTGCCCCCAATAGGTCAACTCCATGATCTCTATTATCAATTAGCTGCTAGATCATCCAAGCTTAAATAACGAACAATGCACTGAAGCACGAAGTGAGGAAACTATTGAGGAAACCCATCAAGAGTCTGTTATGTCTTTGTGGGATTAGTGTATTGATTAATACGACAAGCAAATTGATGAATTTTTTTTATTGGAGATGCATTTGTTATAAAATTTTCCCCCAAATACTACAATCTACACAACAAAGGTGTTGTCCCAAACACCCTTCTTCCCCAAAAACCAACACCCCTCTCATGAAAATCACCCCCCAGTCACAACTTCGAAACCAAGCACCCAAGATCCAACCATTGCCAATGACAAGTCTAAAACAATTGTTTAAGCCAGTAACAAAAAATCTAGTATGTCGAACCCAACGACAAACAATGCTAAGCCCAACAATCCAATAACCAACAACAAAGCTAAAAGTCCACAACCAAATGCAACAAAAAAAAAACTAGAAACACATGCTTTAGAGTATAGTGTTATTGAAGACATCAAGAAAACTAAAGCCAACATTTCTATGTATGGCATTTTCACATTACCATAACATCATGATCTCCTTATTGACACTTTCAAGGCCAACAACTCTCAGAAGAAAGACATCACTACAACTGACAACAATGCAAAAACTACGGAATCAAAGGCGATCCATATAGTTGAAATCAAAGCTACCATCAATGCAACAGGTATAGGTGCTTATTCGATGTTCGAGACTCCTCCTTTTCTACTTACGTACAAATTTTTTAATTTCAATGTACACAATTTTTTGGTAGATTCTGGTGCTTCTTCCAACATCATGCCATATTCGATGTCAAAGAATAAACATTGTTCCACAATTGACTACCACAAGGATCATACAATTAGACCTGTCAAATGTAAAAGTTAGAGGAGAACTAAAAGATATGCAGATTGTATTAGCCTCGAACCCAAGGGTTCATTAGGTAATTGACATTGTTGTTGTTGACATCCCATAAAGTTATGGCTTGTTGTTAAGAAGGTATTGGTCTGCCAAACTTCAGGGTTATTTTTCTATAGATTGGTCCCACCTATGGTTGTCATACAAAGGTAAACCCAATTAGATTCGTGTAAACAATGAAGCTCATATGAAACACAGTGACTGAATTAGAAGGTAAAAACAAATCCACCATCTTTGCACATTCTTTTTTGGGTAATTATTTCTTAGAGACTCACCATGGTTGTTATGAAGCACAACCATCTGAAATGCAAATAGACACCCAGTGTAAACTCCTTCCATGCAATCAAACTGATGATAATGCTTGCATAGTAATTAGGTTATTGTATCATTAATCCACCTGTATATATTGACTTTTGGACTATGTTTTTGATGGATCCAAGTCTCAATATAGAGTCGGGGCAGGATGTATCATCATCAATCCACATCAATGTAAAATGCTCATATATTGCCGGTTGGAATTTGAATGCACCAATAACACCGCAGAATATGAAGCCTTGGTCCAAGGTTTGAAGAAATCCATTGACCTTAAGGTAAAATTCTTATGGGTGTTTGGTGATTTAGAAATAATCGTCCGACAGGTAAGAAACACCATTCACTACATATCCCCACATTTGAGAGGTAACCAACAAGAGGTATGGAATTTACTTTATTCTTTTGAAAATTTTAATATTGAATCTATACCTCACTTCTAGAATGTTGTCGTCGACATTTTGGCTAACACAACCTCTAAATATACACCTCTTAACGATGGTTTTTCTATTGAAATCATGTTCAGGCCTTCCATACTGGATAATGTCACGAACTCGAGGGTATTCAATAATGATACTCAAATCATCAACTTTCTTACCAACTTATATGTTTTCCAAGAATCTGTAATAGATGATGAAGCTCATGAAAAAATCCTTTAGAGCTATTAAGATGAAGCAAGAAAAATGAAAATGAATTACATCCCAAAGGATGTGTTATCGCTTGAGAAGATGTTTGATTTTCATACTAAGTTCAAAACGCCTGCAAATCCAAAGACCAACAGTTCAACCATGATGCATTTTCTAGTCAACCTAGAGACTCCTAAACAACCCAAGTACATCAACCTGGGCACCTGTTGTTCAGAGGCATAAAAGCATATGTTTACACGACCTTTCAAGAATTATCGTGATGCATTTACATGGACTTATGATGATATTAATACTTATGACACCTGGATAATTCAACACGTGATTCCAATTAAATAAGGTGTCAAACCATTCCAACAAAACTTGAGTAAAGGCAATCACATTGACAACCTTCAAATCAGTCGAGTCAACATAACCACCAGAAGAAACAATATTCGATCCAATAGTCACGTTGGATGCCTAGATGATGGACCTATATAATGAGGTATCTAAAGAAGTAACAAATAGATGGAAGAGGGATTCAAGAGATGACAAACAACTCATAACAAGAAAAAATAAAGAGAATCAAGTATTAAAGGACTCTATACTACTTGCAAAAGAAAAGTTGAATATTGACCAGTGGACAGAAGGAATCGACCCATTAGTAGCAATGAAATGATTGATCGAAGCAGTCATAAGCACAATCTCCAATAATTCAGTAGAAATCCATCTCATGAGACAAGAAAATAAGGATCTTAAAAAACTACACAATAGGGCACTGATAAATAATCAAGACAAACTGACCCAACAAACAACAACAATCCTACAAGTGGAGTTTGAGAAATTCAAAGAGGTACGTCAAAAATTGGAACATGTCACTTCACATGCTACAATGTTACATAAAGTATTGAACAAGTGTCTGACATACTTTGCATCAACCTACAAAAAACTCAAAGCTCAAAGAACAATAGTTGACGATTTAAAGAAAACAAGGGACATCGCCATTGACTCAAAAAGTAAAGCAGCGATAGCCACTCATATTGCAAAGGAAAAAGCAGTCAAGACATATCTGGAAAAGAAAGAAACGAAATGGTTGAGAGAGGAAACCAAAGCACAGATGGAAACAGATGAAGCCACTAAACAACTCAACTTGATCAAATGAAAAACAAAGGAAGCTAAAGAGAAATTTGACCTAGAGTCGATCCTGGTACATGAGGCCTCATTAATTGACAAGCTGGATTTCTTGGGAAAACTATAATCTATAGGAATCAAAGAACAACACTCCATTGAAGAATGACATATGTTCTCCCATCACTTGTTTCAAACAACCTCAAATATTTACCATAAATCATTTGAAGGACTACCATAACCAGAACAGTCAGGGGCTACATTGACTTACCAAAAGAAATTCCATTTTTTCAATCCCACATCATCTGAGTCGAACTTTCTAGTCGTCAACCATCAATCATGGAATACAAATTTAACCATGGAAGGATTAGAAGAATCCCATGTACATTTAAAAGTATATCTGCCTCATCCAAATGTAAGAATGCATGAGTGGGAAATTCCTCAAGAGACAAATGATCAGACATCACAAGTAGCAGACAAGCCATGAGCTAACAACCGACAAACAGGAAAAATGATTCCAATAGTGCTTAGAACCAACATCTTTTCTCTTCTTTAATTCTCTATCTATCATTATCATTTTGTAAATATCTTTTAATGTACTAGCCACACTCCCCCCTTGCTCAGGATGAACAAGGAATTGAGGGGGGGGGGGATGTTGTAGGGGCTAGTCGGCTTTGCAGACTAGACCCATCAATCGATTACAATAGTCAGTTAGGAAAGTAATTTGAATAGATAGTTAGAGTCAATTGACCGAAAATTAGGAAATGTAATCGACTGGTAACTATACATCACATATATATACATGATTATCATGTAATGGAGAGAGAGAGAGAGACTATTTTGGATATAATAAAATGAATTGATGGTTCTCCCACTTATTGTGTATGTCTATGTGATTATCTATATGATGTTGTAGTGTGTATTTCTCTGTGTAAGAATATACCGGTAACCTTCTCATACTTTCCCTTAGACTATAACAATAGGCCATGCAAGATTATGGATAATTAGGTCATTCATTAAATGAGACAAGTCAAGCAAATTCAAAGTTTCCAAAACTAACAACTGGGTAGAAGCAATGGGATTAGGTAGACAAGGGACTTTACATCTCACCATATGACATATCACCTCTCATGTGACTACCTCCTAGGATGTTTATACCTTTAGGAACATGTCTTATACTTATGTGATGGGAAACACTTGAAGGAAAACTCCCACCAAAAGGAAAACCCGTGTTAGGTAATTTTGCACTGCCTATAGGGATATCCAAAATAGGTGTAGACCCACTTACAATTTCAAATCTAGACCAAGGGAAGTTTCCACCTCCAAAGAAGAATCTATTGTTGGGCACATTATATCCTAGAGTGGGATAGACCCATATTAGGGAAATCACAGGAAGGGTAACTCACATTGACTGATGGCATCCTGAAAGAAGGACTACCACTATTACAAGGAATGATAATAAAAGGACTAGATTCACTGGTGTCATTACGGGGACACTAGTGCCCCTAGAAGAGACATTAGGAGTAGTGGGATAAGCACCCCTTAGACCCAATGACCCGCTAACATTTTACATCGCCAATTGAAAGCGATATAAAAGAATATCTAGGTAGAAGTTCACTCACTTGAATGAGCAGATGATCCTTAGGATTAGTCAAGGGAGGATTAAAACTATCCAGAGGATAATTATATAATAAATCGACTTAGACTTATGAAGGATAATTACTTGGAAGATAAATATCTATAACTTTCACCTTGTCCAAAATGTTCTAAACTGGTGATAAAGAAAACTTGAGCGGTAGTCATGCCACTCTTTAGGATAAGAGGAGGATCAAGTGAAGATTTCATCAACTTGACCACTCCATTGTTGGCTAAGGGTTTTAGACCCATGGTTTGAAATACTTTACCCACAAATACCCCATAGGCTCCAACATATTCAATATTCAAGGACTAAATAAGGTCTCACCCAAGACACCATGAGAATCAAAGAGATCAAAGGTTTGTGCAAATCACAAAGGAATAGTACAGAAAATAGACACCCAACTTAGAACCATGCAATAATTTCACATTCATTTATAACATCCATAAGAGTGTTGTGAAGAATAGTACATAACATGCATACATTCATACTATAATCCATAATATACAGAGACAAAGGTGCTTCATTCTTCATTCATTACTCTGAAAGTCATTCATATACATTTCAATACAAAAAGGGCAATAACTTGCTCAGTGTGCATTTAGAGTGAAAATAGAGACCAACAATTATGCTTAGATCTCAATCTACTTTCTCTCTCATATTCACATAACAACTCCCAAAAAACTAGTGAAGCAGACTATAAAAAGAATTGAACCAATGCTTGACTAAAAACCCTAACCCATAAAAGCTCACATAATAATGAACAACTAGTTACCCAAAAACCCGACCCTTTCATATCCACACGCATTACTTTTATCTCTATCAGAGCATGGAAATCATAACAAACTTTCCATCTCACCCACAACCCCGATCGTGACCAATCGGGTTGCTACAAAAATGGTTACAATCATTACCTAATATATTTGAGGATTTGGCATGCATGCAAACTTTACAAGTCCTTGCACATAGTAAAAAATAGGTTGGCACGTGTAGTGGAACACTGGTTGGCGCAGGTGCTGAATCTTGGTGCCACATAGTGAAAACTCGTGGTTTGCGCACAGTGATGACTTGTAGCACATGTGGGGTCTTGCAAAAAACTTAGGGTGCCAACATGTCCCCAACACTATTAGTTGGTTCATTGGGACCTTAGAACTTTGTGCTGCATATCAGAGTAGGGACATGACATGGAAACCTTCCAAGGAAGAGATAGAAGAATGGATTTTTGAGAAAGAAGATGAGTTCGCACGATGGGAGACAAGAAACCTGGAGATCAACCTCGAGTGATGGAAACAAAGGTATCTATACTAAGATCTGCATGAAATTTTCTTTGTTGAATTTCCTTGTTTGTTGCATGAATGGATAAAGAGGCAAACACATATTAACTCTATGTGGAAAGCTAAAGAATGGTTGGTTTGGGACCAAGAAACCCTAACTTGATTGAGATATTTGCATAACAAGTGGACCAGAGCTATCTATGTTTTGTTTGAACAAGTTAGAGAGGGATATATTTTTGTGTTTGCAATCAATTTCAACAAATTGTTCAATAGTGCTAAAAGAAAGTTTGCAGCCGGCCCTAGAAGGAGACTTCTAGAATAAATCCCATTGTGGATCAATATGTTGTTCATGGAGAAGGGGATAACACACATGGATCCCGATAGGATGACAGAGTAAATCCCCCTGCATAGAGGGGGGGATGAAAAGAAGGCGAAAGAAGAAAACATGAAGGAAAGAGTGGATCCAACAAAAGAGATCTAGATGAAGATGAGATAAGGTGAGAAAAGAATGGATCTTGAAGAGAAGAAAATAAAGAGAGTCAAGAGATACACAATGAGAGCCAAGCTAAGAAGGTGAATTGAGCAAAGAAATAGAGAAGAGATAACAAGGGGTGATGGATGCATAACAACATTTGAGATGAATAGAAGAGGAGTCATGCCAGAAGGATGTGTGGGAGAAAGAGATGTGCCAGAGAGAAGCGTAGGAGGGGAAAGGCCATCGAAGAGATGCAGTGTTAAGAATGAGGTATCAAGGAAATATACTAGAAGTAGTGGTAGTATACTTGAAGAGAGTGATATCATTTCCCATTGGTTGATAAGAGATGTGGTTTATTTAGAGGAAAATGAAGCGCAAAGTACTTTCGTTGAGGACACAAAAAATAGTGAGGAAGGCACCCTCCCAGAGAGTGAAGAGATATGGGATGTTATAAAGAGGCCTTCATGGCTCAATATAGGAAGCTTTGATGGATCCACCCC